>APFE030442838.1:41455-61816 GCA_000404065.3 Pinus taeda | reverse complement strand
TTCCCAATGAGGAAGGATTGATTCCCACACTGGTTCAGATATGATCTCGTGCTTCTCCTTTAAGAGGAGCTTTCCCAGAGCATAGATGTAACAATTGGAATTTCTCCTTACCGCAAGATCGACTACTTGTTTGTTTAAACTATCTTGGAGAGTTAATTACTCCCTACTCCAAGATACTAGCCTAAGCTATGTTGGTGAAAAGAGCCCTAGAAAATAAAAAAATTGCTAGTAGATTGATTTTAATTAAGCGTTAATTTTATTGTTTGTTCCTTAAGTCAATGGGTGCGGAGATGAAACTTTATGGTATGAAGACTCGACTCCAAAACACTAAAAAATGCACCTAAGATGATAACAATTCATTTTCTTTTTCAATGAATTTCTAGCTAAGGAAGAGTCGAAAATGCAATGCTTTGAAAATCAACTTTCTCTTAACATACAACTGAAAGGAAACTTTTTGTCTTTTTCAAAGAACTTTTAAAAACGAGACTACTAATCACACTCACAAAAAATCCCTTTGCTTCTCAACAATCAACAACCACAAGAATAAGCAATTCCTTTAAGAGAGCTTTTAATATTTCTAGAAAAACTCTAAAAAAATATTGAAAACAAATTTTCAACAAGCTTGTATAATTTCTATGGAAAACTCAAAACTATGATCTAATCTTGAGATATAAACGAAAATGGATTGAAAAGAAACTTGAAATGTTTTTGAGGATGCTCAACTTAGTGTTTCAGCTAACTAAGGATCAATTTGTTCAGCTCAACAAACTAATCAAAAACATCTAATTATATTTTAATAGAAAAATGAAATTCGAAACTTTTAATCAAGTTCAATCAAAGTTTTGCAAAAGAGACAAATGGGATCTAGATCTCTTCACGGATAGATTTCATAAGCTAGTCAAACTCATCAAGAAGACCAGAGAGACCAGGGTGATCTAAGGCTCTAAGGCTTCGGATCTCCGAGCTACTACAAAGACCAAGCAAAAAACCAATCCAACGGACAAAACGTCTTAGAAAATCACTCCAAACAAGAATGCCAATGAAAACTAACTCACAAGGAACTTTTGTCAAGACAAGTGCAGGTCTGCGCATATACTAACAGCTATGGACGAAAACTAAACCTAACTGGGTAGATGGATCTTAGGTTTTTCAAATTTTTGACAGGGGTTCGCAGGCATCTAGTAGAACCAGGTGCGGTGCCGCTCTGTGTTACACTGTAATAGTGCGGATAGGTCCGCACTATAACTAACTCAGAGGATGCAGTCCTCTTCCAAAATTTCAAAAAATAAAAATCCAACCAGGATCTAACCAGTACCCAAACTCACATATATCAAGGCAAAATCAGAAACAAAAACTTAAGTTCCTCAAGTCAAAGCAAAGAGAAATAAAAAACCAAACAAAACCAGTCCCCAACGGAGTCACCAATTTGTTGGTCGGATAAATCGTTCTTGCGGACAAAACCGATCTCCCTAGTATCTAATGATATTTAGCAACAAAGAGCACAAGCAAATCTACTTTTCTCTAAACATGTTTCAATTCATTAATGAATACTAAGAGGTGTAACAGACCCTACCTCGGTCCAACGCTTGTTTGAGGCAGTTTTATCCCAATAGCTTCAAGCAGTTCTCATTTAATAACCTGCATACACAAACAAGCACACATCAGAGCATACCTGCGTATAACAAAACATGTTCATTATGAAGATCAAGGAGCTCATAAAATAAACCATTAGAGACAGTTCATTGAGAAAAACAAACTTGATTGTATTAACTTTATGAATAAAAAAAACTTACAACCTTTGCCTTGATGTAGCACAAGTTCTTTCCAAGGTCCAACAGGAGTCTCCACTACTTTGACAAGCCTCACTCACTTCCCAAATGACATGAAAGGTATGTGATCTCTCCTCTCACAAGCTCAAACAGGAAGCCTAGTTTGCAGTAGCATTTACCCTCAAGAATCTTCAGCTTTCAACCTCCCTTCCAACCAGCCCAATGTATGAATTTATAGTGCAAATGGAGGAAGTTGCAGGTCCACCATTGAAGGGATAAGTTCCTCCTTCAATGGGATAAGCACCTCATATCATGGAGTTAACTCCCTTAGTTATGGAATGGATGAAACAAGGTGGAGCGGACTTGCCAGCGTAATATTCCTTCTAGAAGTGTCTAGAAGTGACCCAAGATGCGTTTTTAGGAATGAACTCACGCCTTTTTAACTTTTACAGGGGTTCGCACCCATTAGTCAATAGAGAGAGCGGTCAGGTTCGCAGGAAACATGACCATTGGGTGTGGCATCGCAGGCAATGCTAGGAGAAAGTGCGAAACCAGGATTTGAGATATTTTTAAGGTCTTTCTCCCATTTTCAAGGCTTGACATGAAGAGTTGAGGTTTAATACTTGCAAAGGAGGTATGTATGAGTGTTGATGGACTCTCACAAACTGTAGAAAGTCATGGTGACAATTTTTTGTGTAACAGTATGGTGGTCGTCCAAGCATGGAGTCACAATGATTCATGGAGGGTGAGCTATATATATGGACGTGCTTTGGCATTAGCTAAGGCATCAAATCAAACGCACAAGTTCAGAGTGTTTAAGGAAGGACGAAGGGAAGAAGTGCGAGTTGGTCTGAAATCCAGGCGAAGGTGCAGGCAGACGTGTGCAGGGCCAAAGCCCTCGAGCTGAGACAGGTCATTCGAAGGCGTTTGTGCAGGAGGTCGTTTGAGGGCGTTAGTTCAGAAATTCATTCGAGGGCATCGTGTAGGAAACTCATTCGAGGGCATCATTCAGAAAAGTTGTTCAAAGGCATCGTGCAAGAAGTCATTCGAGGGCGTCGTTCAGAAAGTCATTGAGGGTGTCGTTTAGGAAATCGTGTGAGGGCGTTCGTACAGGATAGTTCGAGAGCGTTCATGTAGGGTCGTTTCAGGGTGCAGCAAGGCATCCGTTCGAATGGTTGTTTGGGAAGTTGTTCGAGGGCACGACAGGGCATTTGCCCGAAAAACACAAGTTGATGAATGATAGTTCGAGTGAAGTCTTGAACGGGTGCACAGTGAATGACTCGCTGGCGGAGACTTGGGTGAGTTGGGCATTCGGTGGGAGCGCTCGACGACTTGGACGAGTTGAACGAAATGCATTCGGGTGAACGTGCAGAGGCAAACGACGAGTTAGGCAGAGTCGTTCGAACGACTGTGTGGGCATGTTGACGAGCTGGCTGAACACGTTGTGCGGGTGAATGTAAAATATTCTAAGTGTAAATCTGGGGTTTCCTCAGGATTGTAACTTACATATATATTATTATTACAAGTAGACTCATATTGCAGGGAGTTGCCCCTCCTAGTTATACTATTGTGCATTTGTGTTAATGCTGATGAATGTTTAACTGATGTTTTATAATAAATGAAAGTACTTGGTAAAAGAAGAAAATAAACTAAGTATAGACGTAAGGTGTAGTCCACGATCGCAAGTATTGATGAAAAGAAAATGGTCAGTGGTGCTGCACTTCCTATAGTGTGGTTGGAAGAGTACCGCCAGTGTAGGAGCGTGACAAAAAGGGTGTCGAAGTCGACGCAATGTTAATGGGCCATGGTTACAAAATTCCCCCTCTCTGCCACCCATCTCGCACAACATTTTTGAACTTCAAACGTAAAGCCCCAATAACTGGATCCACCAACTACTCGAAACTCGAATAATGAACAATCTCCAAGTAATGAACTAAAATTTTATTACATATAAAAGAAAGACATTTATTAATACATTTATTAAGATGGAGTGAAGTTTGGGACCATCGTAATATAAAGATTATCGTTGCCATTTCAGAATTCTCAAGATTATGCATTACTTCTTTGATTCGTATTGTGTGAATTAGTTTTTGGATCTATCACATTTATATTTATTAATATATAGACATTTCTAATTATTTTATGTGGTTTTTTAGAATTAATTAATTTTAAAAATAAACAGACCTCAATATATTAACAAAGTGTATAAAATAGTTTTTAAATATATCACATTAATATTTATTAATATATACACTTTTCCAATCATTTTATGTGATTTTTTTAAAATTAATTAATTCTTAAAAAAATTACAATATCAATGTGATAGATCCAAAAACTAATTCACAAACCTACATTAACACATATCAATGTGATGGATCCAAAAACTAATTCACACATTATGCTTGCATAGCGCTACAAATTGGTGAAGACGATGATGCATACACTCTCGATTTTTACGTGTTATATACATATCAATTTAACACAATAAAAGAGTGGCTCTCAAGACGATTCACATTTCAATCGGTTACTCTTCTATTGAAATTAATCTTTTAAAGTGCAACCTTTAACACAAATTTCAATTTAATATTTTTGAAACATAAATTAATTTCTCTTTATTCCAGTTCTCTCACAAGTTTCAAAATTGTTTTAAATCAAGATATCACTAAACTTGCAGTCACACATTTTGAACAAGCCTATAGACGCAAGGAACTTGATAGCAGGGAGGCACAAGTCTGGGGTAAGTGAATACCCTATGATGTTTGAGAAGGCAATGAATCAGGAGTTGTATAAGCCTGTCACAGTGGAGGAACTGTTTCAGTTTATAAAAACGTTGAAGGGTGACAAAAGCCCCAGCCTAGATGGCTAGACGGTCGAACTTTTTGTTCATTTCTATGACATTTTCGAGGAGGACCTTTTAAAAATGGTGGAAGAGACAAGAATTAAGGGGGTATATACATCTACATATAAATTCTACTTACATTGCCCTCATCCCTAAGAAGGCAACAACGACCACTTTTACCGATTTTCGCCCCATTTCTCTCTGCGGTCTCATTTATAAGATTATTTCTAAGACTATGGCCACTAGGATGAAGACAATGTTATCAAAGTATATATCCCCAGAACAATATGGCTTCCTCCAGAGCAGAAAAATACATGACGTCATGGCCATAGCTCAAGAGTGCCTGCACATTGTTCAAGTAAAAAAGATGAATGTTGCAGTTATGAAGGTAGATCTCAAAAAGGCATATGATTTCTTCGATTGTGGATATTTGTGCATGGTTCTACATAAAATTGGTATAAGGCCTAACGCAGCTGAATGGATAATGCCATGTGTCACAAATGTGTGGTAATAAATGGTTATCCATATAGTGTTTCGGAGCCGAAAGGGGATTTAGACAAGGTTGCTCCCTTTCACCCCTTTTATTCATACTTGTTATGGATGGTCTAAGCCTGCATATTAAAAAAGTGGTGGCAGCAGGTTAGTTTGTGCATTACAAATGAACAGACAAATTTCTATTTCTCACTAGGTTTTTGGTAGACAATATTATGTTAATGGGAATGATTAGCAGATACAAATGGCTCATACTATCCCAAATCTTCAAAAAAATTGGGAGAGCCACAGATCTACTTATGAATGATCTCAAATCATCCATTCTATATGGATCATGCAACTTAGAGGACATAGCATATATATAAAGAAATTTCGGAGTGGGAGCGGAACCACTGGTTGCGGGCATGAAATACTTAGGATATCACCTAAAGCCTTGTAAATGCAAGAATATTGATTGGATGTGTCTCGCCAATCGTTTTCATAAGAGAATCAGGGGTTGGTAACACCGGTGTCTCTCTCTGGGAGGCCATATAGCACTCACCCAGTCGGTGCTCACCCAACTGGGCGTCTATTGGGAACATTTATTTAGAATCCCACAGCTCATTATAAACTCACTAAATCGTATAATGGCACAATATATATGGTCTGGGGTGGGAAAAAACTTTAAATTTCATCTTGTCGAGAAGATTTCCAGATCGAAAAAGCTTAGAGGTTGGGGCATTATAAATATCAGGCGTTTTGGTTGGGCGTTGTTGTTAAAATAGTTATGGAGGGGCATCTTTGGTGAAGGCATATGGGGTAAGATTATATGCTTCAAATATCTCAAGAGTAAAGACTTTATTTGCTGGATGTGTCAGGGATCAATTGGCAACAAAAAAGATCAAAGATATGGTGCAATTTTAACAAGATTAAAGAGCTTTTCTTACAGAACATATACTGGCAATTTGGCATTGGACACCGGATTATTATGGGAAAGGATCATATCCTAGGTACAAGCACAGTTTCACTTATTTCAATTGAGTTATTAAACCTTCTCAATAACAGAGACATCTTCTTCTGGTACCAAGTCATCCAGGAATGGATTAGTAACATACCAATTTGAAAGGAGCCGAATCAACTGGAAATCACAGGACATCAGGAACTGGAATGGAATCGAATCATATCTAATGGAATCGAATCATAGATATGATGAAAAGTGTTGGCTTTTTCCATGATCGCATGGGAGACTAGATCACTTGGACCGGGAAAAAAAAGAGAACTAGGGAGATAGAAGTAGCGGACAGCTACCTTAACCTTTGCATGAGAGAATTACAACTCACTGAAAGACGCTGGTTCTATAAGTTTTGGCATGCCAATATGCCTATCAATTTAATCATGTTCCTATGGCTGACATGGAAGAATAAAAACCTTACCTGGGACCATCTACAAAAGAGAAATCGATAAGGGCCAGGGATTTGCTACTTATGTTGGAATGAGGGGAAGATAACAGACATCTATTTCTACAATGTCAACTCCATGTTTTGTCCGTATATGGAAACATTTTACTGGCAATATGAATATTCCATATGTCCAATACAACAACATAACTCACTCTTTAAAATGGTGAAGTACACAATGCTCCAAATGGAGGATGCTTTCATTGGCAGTTTTCTGGAGATTTGGAAATGTCACAATCAACTTTTCTTTAGAAGGTTAAAGTTGAAAGAAGATATGATTATTGGCCATATAGATCGATGGATAAGTTTTAGCCAAGATAATGACAATTCACACAAAAATAAGGATGACAAGGGGATGGCTCCATGCAATACATACTCTGCAGGCTATTTTGATGGGGCTTCACAAGGACAGAGGTGCGGGTGTGGTGTTTGGATTAAATATACTGAAGACCAAGAGTTTTGGATACACTGGTACACGAGAGAGGGATCGAGCATGAAAGCAGAAGCCATTGCTTTGTGAGGGATGGTCTAGTTCACAAAATTCATGGGTATCCCACAAAGACATATCTATGGAGATTGCCGCTACATCATTGACCATATCATTGGAAAAAACAATATACAACATAATTCACTACAAGGCTGGCTAAGTCGAATTGAAAAGCTATGGGCCACATTCCAAGAATCCACCATATAACATATTAGTTAGGACTACAACAAGAACGCAGACAGGATGTCAAAGAAGGGTTTGCTGGATACATCAAAAGGATTACACATTCAGATAAATCTGATGACAGTGACGCTAGAAACTGGACTCCTGCCCGAGTAGAACACTCTCTCCTTTCTTTCCTGTGCAAAACTGGACCAACACAGATATGTACCTTTTAACATGCAAATTGCTCTTCATTTTTGTATATGGTATGTATGTAAACAATGAAACACTAATGCCTTTGCGTATAGCTGGCAATGTTTGATAATTAGCACTCTGTGGGTATGACAGAGGCATATAGTTTTGTAAATAATGTGGTATGGGGCCAGCTTTTAATGATGCATACAGATAGTATACTGAACAGCTTGGTATCGATAGATAATTTCTGGAATATGTTGTTTATATGTACTGTTTTATTTAAATACAAAACAAGGAATATTTTTTCCCGTTGAAAAAAGTAAAATAACAAAATACAAAATGTGAATCGTCCACTCTTCTATTAAATTTAATCTGTTAAAGGGCAACCTTTAACCCAATCTTCAATTTAATATTTTTGAAATATAAAATCGGTTAAAGTGCAAGCTTCAATGCAACCTTCAATTTATATTTTTGAAATATAAATCATTATTTTCTTTACTCCCATCCTCTCACAAATTTTAAAATATTTCAAAATCTACACCTAAATGAAAATAACAAAATGCAAAATCATCTTCACATTTATCTTTCCCAATGAGTTTTATGTGTTCAATTATCACATGCAGCTCATAATGGTCCTGTACTTACAATTTATCTTCTTCGAGATGTGGATCAATCGATGGGTTTTGGAAGGATGGTCTATTTTGTCCATTTCATGGAATTCCGAAGAACTAAAATCATCGTGTTGTGAAGTTGGACTTCGGATATTTTGCAGTCAGCTTTTCGTATCTTGTTATTCAAAAATATCATTTTGTATATGGTTATTTAATATTATGTTCTGCGAAAATTTTAATGATAGGAAATTTATTCCAAAGTTTAGAAATTTTGGCTAATGTTGCTAGTCTTTAATATTAAAACTATGAAACGTTTAGAAATATTGTCTTAAAAAAATTCAAATTTATAATTTATTTTATATAGTTTTTTTAAGGAAAAATATGGTATCTTATGAAATTGGGTGAATTTTTTTGAAAAAAAAAGCAATTGGTTATTTTTTTTTGGAAAAAAACATAGAAAATTAACCCATTTGCAAATATTAACCCCTACCATTTTCCCTAAATTAATTTACATAAACTGGCCTGCACTCATTTCTCGAATCAGATATCTGAGAATACAACTTTGCTCCATTTATTCTGGCCAAATTCCATGCCCAAATCTCTCAGAGCGCCTGCGCTCCACATGTCATCTATGATCAGGAAAAATTTCTTCATTTCAGATGTGTCGACAACTTCATCTTACTCTGGAAATGTGCTCTATGCACGTCTTCCGTTTCCTTCCAGTCGATCTGAGTATTGCCTATGGTAGAAGCTTCCCTTACAAATTGCCCCAATGGTCCCTGGGCGGCCAAATCTGTAAATACTATGAAAGGATCCCATAAATCGATATTTCTTACAATCTGTTCCATGGAGTTCTTGATTCAGAAATCTAGGAAATTTACATTTTGCAGCGATTTTATGCTTCTAGCAATAATCTAGCGGGATCGACACCTGATCGGTTCGATTATTGTCTCTATCTTGCAATGTCATTTCATGGTAAAAACTTTCCCTTCCTCACAATCATGTGCAGTGGAGAAATGATCCATCCCTATGAAACGTCCCATCGCCAATAAACGAAGCATTTCGTTTCATTACGGATCTAGGCCACAACAAACGAAAATCAGGGTGGGGAAATGTGTAGTATGCTCCATCGATCCCTCGTTTAAAGTCAATTTACATATGCCTCATCATAATTTTTTTTATTTTATTCTCCTCTCTTCATGCTCTGTGGCCCCACGAAGAATATTAGGGGTATATTTGCCTGAGTTTTAATCTAGCCAATCGATTTTTATTTATAAATAAAAGTCAACTAACTTATCACTACTTTAAATTGAAAGAGGAAGCTTTGGACTAATTATTTTTATTAAATTTTTATTTTATTTTATCTTTTATTTTTATAATATTTAATATTTATTTTTATTTTTTATAATATATGATTATTAATTTCTATTAAAAACAAAGAACTTTTTTAGAGCACAGTGTTGAGCGGGTCAAATAACCAATAATTTGTTGAAAACAGAACAAAAGAGAACCATTCAAGTGTCAACAGTTTGACTAAATAGTTAATAGTGAGGATAAGGATACTTTTTGAATGCAATAACTCAATCTATTGGAGTAACTTCGAATGGCATATTTGATTTCCATAAGTAATTTTAGATGGGTCATTTACAAGGTAGTTGGTAAGGTGTTCACGGTAGTTGGTAAAGTTTTAGTCGGTAAAGTTTTATTTGAGTCAGATTATTTAGGGTGTAATTATATAGGTTAATGTTGATGGAAAGTATAACATAAATTTTGATATATATATATATATTATATATATATTTTTTTAGTATTATATTAGTATATGATGAATTTAAGGTTTTTCATATAGAGGGATTTATTATCTGGTCAATTTGGAATATGCAATTTTTTTATAGAGGTTTTGGTGGTATAACTTGTTATATAAAAAATAATATGTTTTCTCACATTGGGCTACATAAGATCGACCCCCTCAATCAATACACATGGATTGATCTTTTTTATTCTAACACTAATAATATTTTTATCATAATTTGTTATTTCCCTCCTATCAACTCTACCTCTTATAAGAAAAGCAATTTGGATAAGAATTGCCCCTTCAACACCTTCGAACATGATATCCATAGTCTAAGAAATGGAGGTAATATCCTTTTGCTTGGCGACTTCAATATAAGAATCGCTACTAACAAAGCTTCTCTCCTAAATAATAACTCTAACCCTAACCCCCTATGGCTAGATGAGGACCATGACTTAGCTAACAGATTAAAAAAAAATTATGAAGACACAACCAAGAGTCTATTTGGAACCAAGATTATCAAGCTTTGTAATTCCCAAGACCTGAAAATTTGTAATGGAATTAATAAGTGCCCAACCTCTGGTCAGATGTCTTGTATCCGTGGGTTGGGAAACAATGTTGTTTATGCAATATCTGACACCCATGTTCTCAACCACATTTTATGTTTTGACCTCCTAAAGGATCACAAGCCTGATTTTGACCACATACAACCTAAATCTTGACTTGCACACCAACAACACACAAAAGAGGTATGAGTGTCAAAGGAAAATTCATTTTGATATAAGTAAAATGGATCTCTTCTTACATTATTTAAAGAGGGACTTAGGTTTCTTATGATAATATCAATCACATCTACTACAATTTTACTACAACCCTTTCCACTACCATTAACAAATTCACTAACGAGGTGTCTTATAAAATGAATAATAAAAATTCAAACCCTTGTATGATAATGAATGTAAAAATGCCAAGAAAGCAATTAGAGATGCTCCTAAAAAAATGTCAAAGCTTGAAAAAATAAGTGTATACAAAGATCTTATCAAAAGAAAGAAAATGTACTATATTAATAAGAGGCAAGAGCATCTTTTTCAACTTTCTAAAGTCAAGCCTAGAAATTTCTAGAGGAATATACTTATTTGCAAGATAAAAAAAAAAAATTTAATTTCATCCCCTTAAAGAATTGGGATATTTATCTTAAGAATGTTTATGACTCCCCAAACACCATCGGAAACGTATCAAACTCTAATAGGAAGGAGAAATATTTTCTTTGGAATATGTGGAGTTTGGGATTAATAAAATCGCTAATGGAAAATCTAGGGATATCGAAGGATACCGAGCTGAAATATTCAAAATGGGGAAGCCTATCCTCATCCCTCATATTCTCAAACTTCTCAATTTGGTAGCAAACCATGGCTTCCTTAATCCCTCAACACAAAGTCTTATTGTGTCCATATTTAAAGTGGGATAAAAATGTTCCCTCTAACTATAAGACCATTATGATTCACCACATTTTGGCCAAACTGTATGGGCTCATTTTGGAAAGGAAGATTACACTACAACATAAAGGGGGGTTTAAGACAATATTTAAGACAAATTTTTAGTAAACTGTCTTAACTTGAGACAAAAGAAAACTTGTGTATTGTCTTAAATATTGTCTTTAGGCGGGTGTCTCAAATTAAATTGTCTTAAAATGTTGTCTCTATAAAGACAATATATAAGACAAGTGTTTTTGTCTCTCGGGAGACAATTTCATTTTTGTATCTCCAGAGACAATGTCTTTGATCCTAACTATTGTCTCTATAGAGACAATACAAAACTACATTCAAAGATAATACAACATCACTTTTGTCTCTTTAGAGACAATATAAAATAATGAATCTGGAAAAATATCTCATCATTGAAATAAACCAATATTAAAAGTATTTAATTAAAAATAAACTACAATATCATTGACTAATTCATATTAGAACACAATGGAATCGAACCACCAACCTCTTGCTTATAAAGCGGGCACTCTTCGATTGAGCTAGCATCCTTAATTACGTGAGAGTTATGGTATTAAATTTCATATATAGTTGATTTAAAAAAAAATGCTCGACACATAATGCAGTAATATTTGTAAAATCTAAAATCATGCAACCCCTATTTTTAACTTGATAAAAATAACTTAATGGAGTTAGCTCCATGTCACACCCATGTAGCATGACTCACAACAATCTAACTAGCAATTGCACCAAGAGGTGCAAAGGAAAGAATAGGGGAACATGGAAAGAAAGTTGAAAAAAATAAAAGTTTTGGTCGTTAAGCATTAGGAACCACTTTAGTCCTTGTAATCAAAGAGGTTGTCTTTTCTTTTTTTTCCAAGACTAATTGCCCAATCAGTTTTAAAACTAATTCTATTTTTATAGTTAATGAAGTTGTATTTTTTTTTAAGATCCACAATAAAAATGGCAATAAAAATAATAGCTATTAAAAAAAACGTTAAACAAAAAAATAAAACAATTAAAATTAAAATAAAATATCAATAAATCGCAATTTTGATTAATTTTATTTCATTTTTAATTACAACACAATTTTAAATTAAATAGTTAAAATAAAAATACATCTAAATTAAAATCACAACAACTGTAATTATATCAAAATCACTCACAAATTTCAGTAAATTAAAAATGATACTTTTGAATGGAATGGTTGAAAATGCAATAGCTAGATTTGCATTAAAGTTGGAGCCAAAATAATAAAACAATAAAAATCCTTGCAACACAAATATGCCAATAACTTTGCAATTTTGAGAGATTTTAAATCTCATAATTTTGGTGTATCTTTTACTAGATAAAAAGATATATAGACTAAGAAGTGAACTCACCCACACATGCAGATCCAATATGATCAGCCTTAAAGAAAAATCACAATTCAGTTTGTGGAGTTACCTCTTGGTTTGACACTAATAAAGAGTTGTACACATTTCCGTGTTTGATACATGGAAAAGAAGGGATTAATTTATACACATTAGAAAAGATTAATTCATTTACATCAGACAGCTAATCACTAAAAAACAATATCCTTACAAGTAGAAAATTCCCCACCTTATGCATGAACAAGGCCAAGAAAAAACCACTTAAGAATAAGAATAAACATTATCAATTTCGTTCCAACAAAAAGAAGAGGATATAGCATAATCTTAAAATATTCACTTAAGTAGATTTGATTGCAACCCCATCCATATGGCATAATCTTATAATATGCACTTAAGTAGATTTGATTGCAACCCATCTATATAATGAAGGGTGTGTAATAGTTTAGCTAACTACAATTAGTAATATAGTAAAAACATGCTAGTTGAAAAAGTGCAGTTCAATTTTGCATCACAGAAGGTAAGGGACAAGTGAAAACAAACAAATTGCCCCTTTCCTTAGGAGGATTCTTTTCTAAACTTCAATCCATTTGTATCTTTTCCCTGAGGCCTTTGATGCAAACTAAGGCATAGAGAAATGCTTATGAAATCATTGATTGCTTATATACTATTAGCAATCTGATATGAGTTTCTACAAAACCAATAGCAAAAGGTCCTATACGGGCATATCATTATCAATGAGGTAAAACAGATGCAAGAATCCATTCTCTATGGCCAACCGTTCCCAAGGACACAACTCTCATATGAAGGAACTCCTCGCAACACATAACATAAGTAAAAAATTGAATCTATGATTGATTGAAAGCAATAAATGGACCATATAGTAGAATATTGTTAATATAACACAGAAAACATGGATGCCCCATGATTGATTAGAACCAAAGCGAAATACATTAGAATCAAGCATTTTGGCTATAAAACAAACACATTTTTAGCAATGTTAAATGCATTGGGGTATTCTCACTCATATAAAGTGGGCTACTTGAAAGATAACCTATATAAATAACAAGAAAGTAAGCATGATATACTACCTTAGAAGGAAAATTGGGCAAGCAATAAAAATAGAAATGTTAACAAGTCTGAAATAGAGCATATCTAACCGTAACAAAAGTTAGCTAAAATAAAAAAGGCAATAGCAAAACTGATAATGACTAATTGAAATGATGATTGCAGAAATTCAAACATGTAAAAGACACTTGGTTTGGGCAAGGAATAAAAATTTTGCATCTTCAACAACCATGACATGCTTGAATTAGAATAATGGGAAACAATTGTATTCCTTCAATTATCACAAAAAAAAATAAAAAAAAAAAATTGAAAGAACTAAATACAATTAAATCAAATCATTAGACGTTGCATACCTAGATCCTCAAAATATATACCTCTCCCACCAAAAACAGAGGGACAAGAGACAAGAGAGAATTTGTAGTCTAATAGATTTCTTCATATTAGAACTAAGCTTGAAGGTACTATATAAGGGGTGTGAGAAATGAAGATAACATAAATTTAAAAAAAATAATCATAGAATAAGACTTCTCTTATTATCCGTCTGTATTAGAGAAGAAATTAAATAAATGCATTGTCTTTTTAACACCATTAAACATTCCATAGGCATAAAATGTATTTTTTGATCTAAATTAGCTTAGATTTCAGTTATATCTGAAAAACAGAAGCTTTAATAATTCATGACAATGACATCAATTAATTTCAACTTTCAAGTCTCTTGTGAATGGGATGTTCACTTTCATATGGGAACCATGATAACAAAAGGCAAAGATATTAAAAATAAAGCAATCTTTATTTATCTCCCTTCTGTTTAGTTTTTTTTCTAAGTTACACTCAAATCTTTGAATTCCAAGTAATATCAAGAATATTTAAAATTTTAAAAGTAAACTACAGTTTAAAGTTATCTAAATTAAATTATGTCTAAATTGACCCCTTTCAATAGTTTCTCTCTGCATTTTGATGGTTTATGAGCGTATATAGTAAAGTTATAATTGTGTTTTTCCATATTATATTTCTCTTTAAATTTTGATGGCTTATGAGAGTATATACTATAAGTTTACTTGTGGTTCTCCAAACCATAATTCATTTATTTTTGTCCATATGTCCCACTTTCCTTTGCTCTACCATGAACTCAATTCTACCCTTTTTGGAGTTAATGGTGTCATTCCCATGTTTTTAATGCGATTACTTATAACTATGACTAAGGAAAAAAAGCACACTTTCTTTGCCTTTCACCAATCTTCAATGGAAAAGTGAGGAATAAAAATACATGAAAGGCCCACACATGACATATGTCTATGCATGCATCCTTGTGATTTGATATGCCTAGTCATTTCCAACCTGAAACTGTTAATCACCGACTATCATTTTAACTCCACAAACTCATTTCACTTATACAAAAACCCTTATATGGATGCACTTAATAATGGGACATCTCTCATCACAAGGACATAGAATTTACTATGGATACCTGAGACTGATAGGGCCATGCCCAAACCAAACATTATCCTACTACTTGTATGACCACTTTGAAACATAGAATTTTTTTTTTTTTTAAAGCTCTTCATCAAATATGCTTGGAGTTTCACAAATTAAAGTAGAAATTTATCTTGATTGCAACTCGATACCTTGAATAAGTTGAAAATTTATCTCAATTGCATCTCGGATACCCTAATTAAGTTGATACCCTAATTAAGTTGAAATTTATTTGAGTCACATCTCAAATGCCCTAACTAATTTGAAATTTATTAGATATCCTAAGTTGAAATTTATCCAATCGCATTACATATTCCATGCATTAATATTTGACAGTAAAATCCACCATTTAATTTTAAACTTAACATAAGTTAGCAATTTATTTTCACCAAGCCGAACACAGACCTTAGATTTTATTAATAAACTTTGGCATGATAGAATAGATTAATTTCACCGACACAGAGGAATGAGCTTTGATACTTTGTGAAAGGAACATATTAAAGCGACTTAGGATTTCATTTATAGAGTTTTTATCGAAGATTCTCATAGCATCACATTAAATCTAAGGAGAGAAGAACAAAGAAGTGCAACGAGGGAAGATTTTGCAGCAAGAATGCACGAACAACATATCTCGTTGTGAACTTCCAGTAAGAAATTCCGTGAATGACCCAAAGGCTAAGGGAGGAGTAGTTCGGGTCCAAGATTAAGTTGATTTCCAGGTTAAGTTTGGTTGTAAAATTATTGATGTTCAAATAGTTGTGTGGGTATAAGGACATAAATAATTTAGATGTTAAGAAGTATTTCCATATCTTTTGAATTAAATAGATAAATGCCATTTAATTATATTATATTGTATTGTTGAAGTTTGAGTGTGAGATTTGGATGTAAAATTTTAAATGATTGAAGCTAAAGTAGTTGTGCAGGTATAAGGCCTTAAATAATTCAAATTGTTAAGAAAGATTTTCATATAGTTTGAATTAAATAAACTAAAGTAATTGAATTAATCTTTTTAATTTAATTTAAAATTAAACTATTTAATTATAATTATTATCAAATATATATTATTTAATTACAATAAAAAATTATAGAGTAAAATTAAGTTGAAACAAAATAAAATTAAAATAAATTAATTTTAAAAAAAAAATAAATAAATAAATATTTGATTGTAAATTTAATAATTTTTATTTAAATTTTCAATGGGTGTTTAAGGCATTCTTTTGCTATGAGAAGGTTATGAGTTCAATTCTCTCTAACACTTTTAGGTCAGGTTTCATGGTTGAGCATGTAAAAAGTGATCCCTTTGAGTGGAGCTGTGTGATACGAATATTCCGTGGAGGTAGCAATCACAAATCTCTAGAGTCTATAAAACACTTAAAAAAAAGCCCAAAATACAAAAACTAATATATATTATAATATATGAAGTATTAAATATGAATACAATAACTCTTTATGTAAATTAAAAGAAAATACTTTTATCTGTTTTATAATACATACATGCTTACCCCTTATTCTCTTTGCATAAATAACTTTATTTTGAGTGAAACCAAAGATCTTGTTTTATTAATATCTATATCTTGTTTCCTATAAAGTATCAACAAACTCTATATATATATGTATTATATATATAATTTTAAAAAATATTTGTTTTCAATTGCAAATGTTGATTTGGTTGATGATTGGAGTTTTGTTCATTTTCCTTTTTCTGGACAAGGTTATTTTTTCTTATCTTATACATAAACATTGTTTACATCTTATGCATGAGTATAAATTGTTGAAAGATATTTCCCGGGTGTGTAATGTTGTGTATAAACATTGTTCCCATCTTATGCATGAGTTATTCATGAGTTACATGAGTATAAATTGTTGAAAGATATTTCCCGGGTATCTAATGTTCTGTTATTTTCTCTTCTTTGCTAGTCCCGAATTAAAAACCAAAGTATGACTTTTTCACTTTAACCCCAGTCACTTTGCACGTTTTGAAGCAATGGATAGTTTTATGATCCTTCTTACAGTATGAATGATAGACATCAGCAGATAAGGGACATTGTTAACATTAGATTTAGGATCAAAATTTGATGTAATATTCTCGTGTGTTGTCGTCAATTTTGTGAATGATCACATGATCCAGGCACCTAGAATCGAGTCTGTGCACAATCAGACAGAAACATAGAGAGAAAATGAGCTTTGTTGAGGGTCTTTATATGAAAATAATGCATCCATGATGGTTACGTATGTTATAGTATTGGATGGTAAAGTCTTAGTTTGGAATAGGTTTCACAATTTTATTTTTATTAAAAAAATGGTCGAGATTAATCTGCAACGAATATTCTTTTTCTAGGTAGTGATAGAGTGTTAAAATGTATTTCAAACCTCAAAATCTGAATATTCTTTTTCTACGCAGTGACAAAGCGTTAAAATTTATAACTCAATTTAATTTTAAATTTAATGAATTTAATTCAAATGACAGTTTTATATATATATATATATATCAAATTTAAAACAGCAGAAAGAAATAACATTATGAATTTGTGAGGATTTCCCAGAATTACGATGTACTAATATTCAAACTAAGGCCAGTTATTCAACAGCTTTGCCTTCCATCATCGAGGTTTATCAGTGAGACATCTCATCTCGGTTTGCAGTAATGGTGGATTGCCTAAAGCTACTATGTATTAAAGAAACAAATTTAAAGTATTTGACAGAAACGTCATTCAGTTTGCAGCAATGGTGGGTTGCCAAAAGCTACGGTGTATCAAAAATCAAATTTAAAGTATTTGACAGAAATGCCATTACTAATTTGTAGTCGTCTTTAAATATATAAAACCCCGTAATCTTATTGTTCCTATTTACTAGAGGTCTGCTTAATTGATAGAATTTACTTGCTAATTAATAAGGTAGAAAATTTCTTATCAACCTCAGATTGGCAATGGTTTATCTTCCAATATTTAATTCCATTCCTGTAGTTTACCCCCTTTTCTAGTAACTAATTTTGTTTGTGGCAAAAGCAAAAGATTCGTTCACGTGTTCAAATTACGGAATTGTAAGAATGGTTTTTGAGCCGGACATTCACCACGAGAATTGTCAGAATGATCGGTGAGTCGCAGATTCACCAGCTAAATGTATTGGTAGTCACTGATTTCGGTAGTCACTGCTTCCAAATCACATACACCAATTTATTCTCATGTAAATTATATTCACCATTGAAATCCAAAACAGTTGAATGATACGGTGGCAATAATGGCTGGAGGTCGATATTGGGATGAAGACGTTATGACCGCTGTTATTTTGGGCAGTGGCACTAATGCATGCTATGTAGAATGTCCAGAAGCAAATCCAAAATGGCAAGGAGATCTACCGAAATCTACCGAAAGTTACCCCATCATGAATCTATGTACTGCTTTCAGCACTTGTGAATGATATACGTACGATGTCTACTCTGATTAGATGATTTATAATTTTTTGTTATATATAGATTATCAACATGGGGTAACTGTTGGTCTTCCCATCTTCCCATGATAGATATGACAAAGCCGTTGATGCTCAAAGTTTAAATCTTGTTCAGGTAAGTTGAATTATGTTTTTTAGAGTTCTCTGTAGCGAGTTCTATGTTATATCCTAAGTCCTGACTTGCCCAGTCACCACTCCGCGATCTTTGAGAAGCTAATCTCTGGAATGTACTTGGGAGAAACAGTGAGATGAGTGTTCCTGAGAATTGTTGAAGAAGTTGCTTTATTTGGACATACCGTACCACCTAACCTGGCACTTCCATTCAAACTAAGTCATGCTTTTTTTCCCATCATTTCAATCCTGGAAGACTAGATTGTTTGTCCTCTGATATCAACACAGAATGCACTAATTCTCGATTGTGTCTACTTCTAACATTTGAATAAATTGACAGCTCTATATCTTATAAAATGTTAGTTGTGTTTATGAATTACAGCTAGGTAGCACATTTCCATATGCTTACTTTATAAAAGTTTCTTCTGCATTGTATTCTAAATGCTCTCGACTGTTATTATAATTGGTGTATCTACATTTTGTTGAAAATTTATTAACCTTCAGCACCACATGTATATTAAATACGGGAACCCCGACCATTGAAACTACCATCCGAAGTTATAGTGGGGCACAGATAAATTTCCTTCAATAGTTGTGTGCATGGCTTTTAGCCAGAGACAGGCTGAACTTAATCGAAATTTCTTTTCGTTTATGACTTCGAAGCAAGATTGTCAGAGGAACACATCCCTGCAATCTTTGGGGAACAATACATAGTGGTTGAAATGGTGTACGGTTTCCTTTATTTTGTTTATGGGGTTGTTGTTGGAGTGTGTTAAATCCCCGGGTAGTAAGTTAGAGCGGTACATAAAAGATTCTCTGGGAGGTTTCACACCCCTTTGAAGAGACCAGTTTCAGAGCCATGGTGGCTCTGCATTCGGGCATTAAATTAGAAAGGGGTTTTGGCTTGCATCAGTTACACTCGATTTCAAAAGTCCTAACTTCTACACCATACTTTGTCATTTCTCTACAGTAAAAAAAATATTATTTTTCAAATTTAATGGAAGATATTGCTATGTCTTCCCCAGCAAAAAAAACAAATATTTTCCACAAAATGTTTTTACTACCAGCCTAGTTTAAAATGAAGCTCTTCCCTTGACATGCCCAGCCGTAGACAGAAACAACACCGAGAGGCTCTTTCACACGCTACAGAGTGGCAATGGCCTCGGGGTCCATTCTAAACTTGCCCCTTATCATGGTAGTAGACCTGCCTCAGGGGACTAGCCGGGCCAGTTGGAGTCGCGATCGTGGGAGTCGAAGGACTTGCTGGAGAGAGATCGACTTCTTCCTACTTACCCAGCCCTATCAGGGTTCAAAACCCTAACATCTGCATCATCTTAGCTGGATATAACGCAGAGGAAGTGGCACACCTGCTCCACTCCACTCGTCGGGATTCGAACCATGATTGGTTGAGAATGGTACGAATATAAAACGTTCATTGGGAGCGACGTGTTGTAGATTGCATGATTTTCATGACTTTGGCACTCTGAGGAAACATGTGAATGTTTTTAAAAGTGGAGATACATCCCATATTAAAGCAAAAGAAAAAAATAAATAGACGCTTGTTCCTTCCAAGTGGTATATAAATTTAACAAGTTTGGATTTTTTTTCAGGTTAGTTTTTTTTTT
>APFE030442838.1:1719-40511 GCA_000404065.3 Pinus taeda | reverse complement strand
TATTTTAATTTAATTTTTTTAATGTGATATGCACAACAAAAATTATATATACAAACTCTATGGTGGATATATGTCGGTATCGACCACATTGCAAAAAGGTTGGACCGATTTTTAGTTCATCCAAATCTCTTGGACAGGATGGGGTACATGTGATCCTGGGTCTCTCTGACAACTCTATCTGACAATGCCCCGATCATTTTACAGTGGAAGGGAAATAGGATGTGGAAAGGATTACTATTCAAGTTCAACAAAACCTGATTGGTTGATGAGGATTTTTGCAAGATAGTTTGTGAATCATTGTCTCAGTTATCTATGGATGATGGATTATCTTCAATGGAGGCACTTTCCCTGAAGCTTCACATCCTCAAGAGGGTGGTAAAGAGATGGGAGCAAGAAAAAATGGTTGCATGTCAAAAAGAGTTGGAGGATAGAGGCAAAGATGGTTGACATAATTTACTTTATTCGATGTCGGATTTCTTTCACGGGCATAAAGTGATGATTTACAGGAGTTAGAGGATCATAAATGATACATCCTTAAACTATACGAGGAGACATAGTGACTAAAAATCCATGTTATATGGTTAAAGGCGAGGGACAAAATCACTTGTTTTTCTATAGGTATACTACGATGTGCAGGGACGAAAACACTATTGGGGAGATTGTATCAGTTTGGGATGTTGTCTACATTTGAAATCCATCAAGCCTGAGAACTTTTTATCATCCAAGGGAAGAACAAGCATATAGAGGTTGTATGTTGGCTTGATGAAGGCTCTTCCAGAGATGCATTTCACTATGAGGATCCATTCGGGCATGTTTTAAATATAATTGGAGGAAAGGTTACATGTATTACATTCTCTTTTGTCATCACATTGATGGATATCCTTGTTCTTAGGTTAAAACTAGGGCCTAAGACCATGTGGATGAAGGATCTGAGAAAAAGGGAGCTTTACAAGATGAACACAGAACTTGAGATCATACCATGTAGCACTAAGTTACACATGGGTTTGGTCAAAGGCCCGCTTGAGTCATGAGGTTGGAAACCCTCTTCAAGGAGGTGGCTAGGGGATGTTGTAGGTAAGAAGGGGTAAGAAATAACTGTAATGGAAGAGCTTCCATGTATTTTAAGGTGTGTTTACCCCTCAAGTAGAAATTTTTGTGGGTATGCACACAATTTCACATATCTGGAGGCATATTTCATTTTTCGAGGTATTTGGGGTTAAGTACATTAACAAAATTCAACCCTAGGTGACTATTATCCATATGATCTTAGTTAAATAGATAAATTGCTAAATTTATTATAATGTAGAAATTACTTTTAGATCATAGCATCAATCACACAATAACTGAAAATCTAAGCACTGTAAGAATAAAAGAGTTTTGTAGATACATAAGTAATTTCTTCTCAAAATCGGCTTTTCATACCTCAAGGAAACCTCTACAGGAATCTAAAATAACAATTGTATGGTTAGTATAATCATCTCAAAATGAGGTATATGATCTACACCAAAAAGAAAGGAAGAAGTTGTGCAACTGTTGTATTGCTCCATATGGCCATACATACCCATATGATTATATTGATTCTCTGTACAATTTCCTTTCAACCTATTGAAAACCTGTAAGTTCATCCTTTTTTTGCATTTCTTTCTTGCATTTTTTCAATGTGGGAAATACCTCTCTATCTTGTCTTATTTATGCTTTTCTAAAATATGTACAAGTTCTTCCTTGCACTACATTTCTCAATGTACATATTGTTTGAGACCTTTTCTTCATATGTGGAAGAAATTTTGCATGAGGAGATACCATGTGGTTGTTTTCATAATCAAACCCTCAGATGAATATTAAATTCATGCTTCAAAAGGATTTCATGAAATAGAAGTGGAAAGTGGAAATATGGACCCATTTTATTCATTCAAAAGACAAAACAAAGTGCTCCACTTGAGGAGGATTAGGGTCTTGAAACTAACCATGAAGAAAATGGCACAAGGTGACCAATAGAGCCTCCATAGAATAAGTCAGAGAATATTTGAAAGGAACCAAAATTATCGTGAAGCCCTACCCATCACCACCCCAATGCAAGCCAAAAACCTACATTAGTAGATAAGCAGAGAAAAATGAGCGCACGACCCAAGACATTATGATATCCTTCACATCGACGAACCTCATCCCTGATTGTGTGCATTATGTTGTGCCCCAGCACCAGCTAATCAACACGAAAACCCATTGAGGAGAAAATGTCATTGAAGGTGGTGTCGAAAGGCACAAATGCATTTTCCAGTGCCCCCTTTTTGTGTATAGCTCCCACAAAAAAAGAGGAGTCTAACCTACTCTTCCTCAGTGAAGAACAATTTTCATTGTCCTCATAGCTGCGAGAATGCACCTCGCAACCTTTGGCATCTTCACCATGCCAAAACCTACAACTGAATCCACCTCCTCTAACCACATTGCGTTGGAAAACGCCTCCTGCCACCATTTTTATTAACTATCAAAGCCTAGAGACCCTTGACCCTCATAGAAAAACTTTGCAAATTCCTTTGCATTCACATATGATTTGAAACGCTATAAAAAGGTACTGGTATTGTATAATATTCTCCCTCGTGTGGCTATTTGAACTCGTAACATCCTTTCAAGTGGTGAGATAAACAACCATCAGTGTGTTCAGGATTTAGATTACTATTTTATTTTTATTACCAAATAGTCAATACTACTCCATGTCTATTTTAGTGGATATCTCTTCGTTCTACCAAATACTTATTTTAATACCTCCAAAACCTATAACCCTCTACCCAAAATCTCCACCCCCAATATCTATATTATGTTGTCTCTATTTTTCACAATTTTAGAACCCCCTTTATGAATGAACATGATAATTAATAAAGTGAAGCCCCTATGGCAAGTCGTCCCTTGAAGTGGCGATGCCAGTTCAGCCTTTAGTAATGGTAAATCCCATATCCTCTGATGATTTGTCACATTATCCCCATCCCTCTATGGACTACATGAATGAATCTAGTCGTGAGGCTCCTGTCGCTCAAACTTAGCCTATAACTGAGTCCTCCCCTCTTTCCAACAAGTTTTCCTATGTAGCTGGGTTGTCATTCCAGCCTTTGGATATGGTCTGGTCGCCTGGAAAATTTTCCCCTGACAAGGAATCAAAGGCTATTTTGTCATCATCTAAGAAGCTGACTCCCCTTTCTATTAAAATATCCATTTTCCATAATCCTCTGGATTTTGGAGGTCAATCATATAAAAATGTCACACATAGTAAGAAGAAGCCCCCTAAATATAAAAAGGTTTTAGCAAGTAATAAGATCGAATTGGGTTATGCCGATGAGTCTTGATCTCCCAATAACTTGTTTGATATTGATTCTAATTTTACTGTTGGGAATGTCTCTTTTTCTGATTTTGATGGAGTCTAGGTCCTTAGAGGGGATGTAACTGTTCATGTGGTGCCTCCATGATTATTATTTCCATTAACATCCAAGGTTTGGGAGAGACCCCAAAAATTAATCTCCCTCAGAGGTATTGTTCAAGTTCATAAACCCTCTCTAATCCTTTTCCAAGAAATGATGGTTTGCAGAGATAAGGTGTGGGAGGAAATGTTGTCTGTGTTCCCTACATGACATGTAGTTTCAACTGATGCTATTGGATTATCTGGTGGTCTTAGGATTAAGTGGGATCCAAAAAATATTGAGATGGAGTCATTTATGTCACGTGTGGGGATTATCTTGGCCAGACACATGATGGGAAATTGTCAATGGGCCTAAATTGTCAATTAATATGCTCCATATGTGGGGCGTAGATTTTTTTTGGTCCAGGTTTTGCAATCTAGGATGCTTTGATTAAGTTCCCTGATCACTATGGGGGATTTTAATTTTTTGATGGGGAGGGAAACGATTTGGGGACAGAAGTCTTGAATTGATAATATGGCTGCTTATTTCAGAGGTTTGATGGAGGAATTTTCCCTTTTGGATTTGATGCCATATCCTCTTCACCCCAATCACAGGAATGGGAGAACTAGTGAGGAGGGTATCTAAAAAAGAATGGACAAGTTTCTGGTTAATCAGATTATGGTTAATCATCCGATAGATATAAGATCTTATATTATTCAAAAATTTATTTCTGGTCATTTCCCCATTATGCTGACATGGGATGAAGGGGAACAGAAGAGATCATAACCCTTCAAATTCAACCTAAAATGTCTTAAAATGGATGAATTTTGGGATCTGGTCTGAAATGTTTTGTCTTGGTCATTTCTTCCTCCTCCATAGAATCACATGTCATCCATATGTTGAAAGCTTAGAAAGATGAAAAGGGTCACTTAGGAATGGATTAAGGGGATGAACGAGGGTGAAACTAAAGCTCTTAGGGAGATTGACATTTGCCTATGTTATTTCAATGATCCTCAAGACCTATTATTCTTCTTAGAGGAATACCAACATGGTATCATTGAATTGGAGTGTAAGAGAAGGGACATTCTTTATTCATGTGAATAAGATATCCACATGAAGAGAAGGGCAACATCGATAAAAGTTGGAGATAAAAATATCATATATTTCCACGCACATTTCAATGCCAGGAAACAGATCATTTCCATAAGGAGGATAAGAGATGACACCATAAACATATTCAGTTCATAGAGATCTATTGAACAGGTGATGGTCACACATTTCAGAGGCCAATTCTCAACACAAGAGACATCTTTCTAGTTGCAAATGAATTTCATCGAAGAAGTTCCAAACATGTTCACATCGGAGGATAATGATAGATCGGTACAACCAGTCATAAGGGAGGAGTTGAAGAAGGTATTGACGGGATGTGCAAAAGAGAAACGTCTGGGCCTAGATGGGTGGGGTCTTGAACTTTTTATTCACTTCATTGATTTGATGATCCCAGATTTGTTGGCAGTAGTTGAATAATCTAGAATTCATGGCTTCATCTCGGGGGCCATAAATGCAACTTTCATAGCATTAATCCCCAAAAGGGTGGAACCAAGAACCTTTGCATATTATCGTCCTGTATCTATCTGAGTAGGTTGAATGCAGTATTTTTGAAGCATATTACAAAGGAATAGTTGGTAGACAAATACAAGATGTAATTGGTATTTCCCAGGAGATGATGCACTATTAAATCATGGAAACAAAGAGCTTTCCTTCTAAAGGTAGACTGGAGCAAGGCACATGATTGCATTAACTCGGAATTCCTCTTCTTAGTCCTGTTAAAATCTGGTATGTCTCTATTTAACTTTAAATGGATTTTGGTATGTTGCAAAACTATAAATTTTGTTGTCAATATTAATGGCTTGCCTTCAAAGTTTTTCAATGCATATAGAGGAATTAGGTAGGGTTGTGCCATGTATCCATTTATATTTCTCGTAGCTATTGATTGTTTCAGTAGAAAAATGAGGGTGTGAAAGGATAATGGAATTATTAAAGGGATCAGAGTAACCAAAAATATTTCCATCTCTCATTTAATGTTCATAGATGATATGTTACTCGGTGGGGAATCCACAGTGGGGGAGTGGAGAAGAATTACAGACCTCATTAAATCATTTGGAGTTGTGTCTAGTTTGTGTATGAATGAAGGCAAATCAATCTTGTTACACGATGATAGTGAGGAGAATGTAACAAAGGACATATGTGATCTTTTTGGGGTAGCATCATCAATCTTGGATGATGATTTCACCTACCTTGGGTTTAATATAACTAGGATTGGGCATGGTTAATCGAAATATTTCACAAAAAATTGGACAGTTGGAAGTACAAATGGTTGACGATGAGAGGAAGGATGGTAATGATGAAATCCGTGCTACACAACTTTTCAATATATTGGATGCACCTTTATTTAATGCCAAGGGAGATCATCCATAAGATAGAAGCTAACATGAAGCACTTCTTATGGGCTAGAACACAGTTACATGAAAAAATTCATATGGTACGATGGTCAGAACCTGTAAGGCTAGTGGAAGAAGGAGGTTGGCGTTTCATAGATACATCCACTTTTAACAAGTCTTTGATTAGAAAAATCATGTGGAGGGAAGTGTCAGGAAATGGTGTGTGGTCTCATATCATTAAGGAAAATTATGTTTGATCAAACTTTCTCCTCATGGATTAGTAGCGGTGCCAAGAAGAAATATGTTATATCACACATATGGAGAAGTATGATGCACAATCTGCTGAGAAATCTAGGGCATAGAAATTAGGTAAACTGTCACGTAATGATAATTGCTGTGAATTCTTTCTACTCCTTTATATTATGATCTTCTCTTTAGTTATATTATTATAGTGTTATTCACCAAACAACTACCAAAGCATAAACAATAAGGAGACAAGAGACAAAGAATATATGTAATCAACTAGGGCCAAAACCTCTCCCGCTTGAGAAATGACCCAAATGAATTCTTATTCTTATAGAGAATTTAATTGACGAATACCAAGACTAAGACCCTTGACCTATTTGACCTCTCTAAGACCAAGATACCAAGCTTCTTATTTTGACCTCTATTTCTTAATAGAGTCAATGATAGTCAACTACATGTTTCTTCTTTCTGCCTCTACTACCTTTTCTCTCCTTCATACCCATAGCTTCCCTGCACTAATTTAAAAACCCTATTACATGTAGATGACCTTCTCTTGTACCTTGACTTCCTTCACTTTAGGTGAAGGCTACCTCCTTTAAAACTTGGCTTGAGATACTCAATTTTCTCCTTGACTTGACCTTCAAAAGGGACTACAGTAATATGGCTTCTTTTGTAATAGATATCGTCTATACTTTACACTTGTGGAGTGATTTAGCCCAAAATAGACCCAAAAACAAAGCTAATTACATCTCTTCCTTTCCTTTTCTTCATTGGTTATGAGGCTCCTTTCCTAGTGATTCTCACACTCCTTATTGTAGACTTATCCTTGACGGAAATTATAACCTTGAAATGAAGTTGAGTTTCCCTATTTATAGTGGTTGCCCATGTAAATTAGCCGACTTGAGTTGTGTGTGATCTGAAATGTTCTTTGGTGAAGCTTCATAACTTCATTTAAGGCAAAATTGAAGGATATGTTTGAGCTTGATATTTAAGGGTCTCTTTGACTCTTTCAATGACTCACATATATTTGTAACATGCCCAAGAAGGGTCTCCCATACATAACGTTGACTCAATAGACTATTATGACTTGATGAAAAACCTAAAGGCTCACAATGGGAACCTTAACTAAAATACAATTCCTTGTTCATGAAACCCATGATTCAAACATTACAAAAATAATTCTATTTTCTTCTTTACATCAATTACATAAAATTATATTTACACCTCATTATGAAGACCGAACCTAGTTACACTTTTCAACACACTCTACACTGGATGTTGGGGTTTTCCTGTTGGGGGACTTGAGATGGATCTAAGATCAAAATTGGATTGGATTCCATCATGGGGAAGGATGGAAATCATTCACCATCCTTTCAACTATTGTAAATCCTTCACAGAAAGGACATTATCCACTTGCAACGGATATATCTATCGAGGACTTAAAACATTGATCAACAAAGTTGGAGAAGGGCCGAATATCTTGGTGTTACACTGAAATTTGTCACCATGACTATCTGCAGTTAATATGGCTCCATCAATAGTAATATTATCCTCCTTGTCAAGCCTTATACCTCTGCTCTCCATGTCAAACTTCAAAAAAGAGAGAAAGTCATTAAAAATCATGTTTATCTCTGGGTACGCAGGTTCTCTCTACCTTGCCTGCGTGTACGCATCCCAAGCTCATTGTACCTGCGTACTTGTATGCTCTGTAAGTCAAGGAATGGGTGCGTACTCCTGTAAAGGTAAAAAGGCGCGAGTTTCATCTTAAAAAAGTTACTTGTGGTCACTTCTAGAGCTTTCTAGAAGAGTGTTTGACGTGTATTGAGCGCCTCCAGATGGTTCATGCATCCCTATGATAGAGGAACTTATCCCATCAAGAGAGGAGCTACCCCATCCAAAAGAGGGAGTATCCCGTTGATGTTGGAACTGAATAACTTCCTCTAAGAACACTATAAATACAGGCCTTGGACCAGAGGAGGGGAGGTTGAAAGCTGAACATTCCAAAGGGTAGATGCTGCTGGAATGAGGACTTCCATTGTAAACTTGTGAGGAGAGATTACCATCCTTTCTTGTTTCATTTGGAAGTGGGTGAGCTTGTCAAAGTAGAGGAAAACTCTTGCTGGACCCTGGAGGAACTTGCACAACACCAAGGCTCAGGTTGTAATGGTTTCTTTTTTGTTTCCTTAATACAAATAAGTCCATTCTTCTCAATGATTTGTTGTTAATGAATTGTTTCATATACTCCTTGGTCTATATGTTGAATATGCTTTGTTTTATGGAATATTCAGGTGTTATGTAATCATTTGATTGTTAGTGTATGTAGGTTTCAAAGTGAAGGAGGAGCTCATCTGGATCAGCGAGGTTGGACTGCTACAACAAGCGTTGGACTTGAGGTAGGATCGAAAAACACTTGGTTTCTCATAGAATAATGCATGTTTAGAGAAGGATTGCTCTTAATTGTCTTGTTTGTCACTAGAGTGTCTTTCCGCATGACACCACGTTTGCACCCCACCCCCCGAACACCACCACCCGTTCCCGCTCCATTATCAGCATGCCACCTGTCATCCACTAATCTTCCCATGTCACATTATCGTTAATCGTTGAATCTTATTGCTAATAGTCATATGGACATTGGCCATTAATGACTCCTGCCAATGTCTAATTCTTTTAATGAGACACTCCAAAAACGGTAATGTTTCTGTTAACCCCCCCCCCCCCCCTTCTCAATTTAAAAGCCCTGCATCACCCTGCATTAGTCCCCTTTTCCATTTGTTTGATTTGTGCAAGTTTGACCCAAAGATTTTCAAGTGAACCAGCGCCCTCTGCAACACCATTCCCATCTGTAATTGATCAATTACAGTCTAGTAACTCTATTTACTTAGCCTCCATTACAGTCAGAGATGTCATCTCATAAAGGAAATGCGACAATAGTTTTTTAAATTATTGTATTACCTCTTGTTCATAACCTAGATGAATTTCCTTTGGTCAACACACAGTATAAAATAACGGAAACCCAATGTGAGTTTGACTTGTATGAGCTTCATAACTGGGAAAATAAAATAAAAAAAAATTAGATAACAGTGATGAATTGAGTATCTGGAAGTCATTCTTACCTCAATTTGTCTTTCCCCAAACCCATGTCTTCCAAGAATTTGTTATATGGTGTCATCTTAGGTATCTCCCTAGCCAGAAGGTTGTAATTTCCCAAAATAATGAAATCTTATTGTCAATTACACCATAAGCTATCTACCAAGCTCTTCAGATTAATCCTCAAGCTGCCTTACATCCATTTTCCACTAATTCACTCATGGAAATATACCATAAGCTTACTTTATCTCAACAAGCCCATAATTTTGAATTTTTTCCACCTGAGAATTATGAGTTACCCATACATAATCCCCCATATTACGCTTCTATTTTCCCTTAAATGTCAAGGCAAGTTATTTATATGGTTACTTTCCTATTAGGTTATCCCACTATAGTCAATATCTATCAAATGTTATTCATGATCAGTTTTTGAAGTTTACTGTTGAAGTTGCATTCAAACACCAGTCATTCCTTGTGTATTTGATGATATTGTATCAAGCAGACAGGTTCAAATTTCAGTTGCAAAAGGTGGATGTACATGTAAGACCTCTATCATTTATTCACTGGACTTCCTTGGTAACAAAGAATATAGAGGAATTTTCATTTACTAATTTTGTAGATCTATTTTTGCATGTATCATTGTGTCTTCTTAGCAGCAATGTTATACCAAGGATTTCACTAGAAATAGAAAGAGTTTTACATCTTACAGAACAAGCCAAGGTTGGAGACAGGTATCTTTACTAGAATTATACAGAAATTCGAATCTATGGATGTGAACTCCCTCCCTACAGGTTTCCATTTTTTTTACCAATAAGAATCTTTGCCTTGGAATATATCAGGAAAATGTTGAATATGGATGACCTACATTTTGTGTCAAGAAAGTAGAAAGCACTGTTAAACTAAAGGCACATATTTTTCTTAGATCGTCAACACCAGAGAAGCAGCAAAGGAAGTAGATGAGTTACTAAAGAAGATGAAATTCAAGCTAAGTTTCACATGGGCTTATGATCCATTATGGATAATTCAAAATTAAGAGTTGAGCAGAATATCACATTGTATGGATATACGCCTAGACTATAAATAGATCAGTATGCCAATCAAGACTGGATAGAGAATACACTACAAGAGGCAGAAGAGAAATTTGTTAGTCATACATCTCTACAAACTCCTATTTCAATGGAAAAAGAAGCTAATAGATCAAGGGAAAGTATGTCTCCTAAAAACTCAAGTTCGGAAGATGCAAACTTTCGTGTTTTCAAGAGAAGGAAAAAGATAGATCCTAAGAAAATAACTAAGACTCATACTAAAAATGATGCTTAGAAAAAGAGTCAAGAGAAATCATCAGAAGAAAAGGGCTCACAGGAGCAAGCTACAATTTTTTTAACATGTCTACCCACCACTTCCTTCTCACACATTGAAGAGACAACAGAGTCACCTATATCTTCTACATCCCAGATTGCAAAACAACAGAACATTTTTTTCTAGATATAAATATATTAAGAAGAATGAAGCATTGAAGGCTACAACACACTAAGAATTTTGGAAGAATACTTCTACTGCTCATCACATATTGTTGTAGGCACATGACACAAAGAAGGGACAGTTTCAATTAGCCTTCTTGGAACCTACAGTTCCAGTCCCTAAAGGTGCAGAACGCACAAAACCTCTGTCTTTTCTTTTGATACCAAGAATATTCATGCAATTGATCAAATTGATTTGCATAAACAGACTGGTGAAATGATATACTCAACATTAACAAGTTCAACTGTGGCAGCCTCCAAGTTGTAGGCCTCTCTAAATAACATGCATTCACAGCTAAAGATAGAGTGAATATCATCCTTGGCCAAAGACACCAGAACCAAAGCTCTTAAAGGTTTGGTGATTAAATTAGGATATGATCCTAGTGACATCAAAACAGCTGAGGAGATGATTAAAAACAAGAATGTTGATATTCAAGCTTTAAGAAATAAGCTCAAGCTTCCAAACACAAATCACCCACAGAATAAAGAAATCATTTAGTTGGAGGTAGAGAAAGAAAATTTGTTCACGTTGATAGTTGAACAGAACATTCAAATTTAGAAAATGGAGATAGACATGGAGGCACTTTTGAAATAAAAAGAATTATTGGAAGCTACAAGTACATCAGCACAGAAAACAATACAACAAACAGTAGCAATGACCTCAATAAAATGGCCATAAACATCCACTGCAGATTCTTATGAAAATTTAGTGAAAGCTCTGGGAGATTTATCATTAACCAACCAAGAAAATGAAAGATTGTTGGCATCATTGAAAACAATGGAGGAAAATAAGATCAAAGCTGAAAATGATTATTTAGCATAAGTGTAGAAAAATTTCAAGCTTACCCAACATATTATAAAGTATGAAAATCAGTCATTACCAACACAAATGTTGGTAGAGACCAAGCAAAGCATATGGCATAACATTAATGCAAATATCACAGATTTGTGGTCATCATTCCAGATTATATTTGAGCAGGAGGAACTAGTACAGATTTCAAAGCAACAATTGAAAGAACAAAGGTTGAAATTGAACACAATATTGCAGAAGCACACGGAATTATAAAATGATGAACTCCAAGACTAGGGATGAGCTCGAAGAACTTAAAATTCAATACAGAATAGACACAGTCATGAAGTGAAAATAGTTCTAACAAATAAGAACCTAATGATACAAATTTAAAACAAGTGCATAGAGTTAGAACTACAAGTAAAGGTTTGACATAAAGTTTAATTTGTTGTAGGATAAATGGCTTCCACCTTTGAGAAATTCTAATGGAAAATTGATTCCATTAGAGAAATACCAGGACCAATTGTGTAATATAGCTGTAGATACATCCAAATTCTCCAAAGTGATAGGAATAATAAGTGGAGAAGATTTCATGGAAGGCATACAATATGACCTCTTCATTCAGCATGATATCCATCATCTGTTTCTCAATAAACCAACTTTTCAAACATATACAAAAGTGGATGGAATATTTCAAAATATGGTAAATTTCTCTATTCCGAGTGAAGAAAGATGGGATAAACTATTGGAGTTGGTTGAGAAAAATAAAAAAGATATCCTACAGATTAGGAGTAGTCAAACAGAAGGAGAAGAAATGTAGCTATATTCAACAACAACACTCCCCAAAGTGTGAATAGAACATCTGAATTAGTCCAAGATTGCTATCACTTAGTTTTATTTTTGAAATATCTACATTTTTTGGTAGATATTATTTTGTAAATAATTTTATTTGAAGTCTGAATTAATTCAAGGCATACTTTATAAGTATTTTATAAAAAGAATTAGAAAGGGTTGAATTATGAAAAAAAAAACTTTGATTGTAAGTTGTGGACTTTATTTTGAAGTAATAAATTCATAAACATAGAGGCAGTATTGTTTCAGGATTCTTGTCTCAGACAAATGGTGATGTTTTCCTCTCTGCCAATTTTTTTTCCTTCTAAGGGATGTTCTTTCTTGATTGTAACAAGAACATTACGAACTGAATTTGCTTATAGTACTCTGCTCTGGCTTGTTTAAAAAATATTAATGTTTTCCTTCTGATATTAAATATAAAATTCATTTAAGTATGCTTTATATTTAATTGATTCTCACCTTATATTCATCTTATCCATACCACACATAATTCATGAGATCCAAGAGTTTTCATACCTCACCCTGTTTAGCTACTTTGTTTATTTGTGATTGATTACTGAAGGTTTTCATGACTCCATGCCCAATGGAATTTTCTTTCATTCTAAATTCAAAACTTTGAAAAAACCTATATTGGCCTTTCATATCTAGCCTAAAATCTAAATAGTAAAATTAAAATCATAAAGAGAGAGCCCTCTTTGAAGCTAGAAGGGTTAGATCCCGGCTTTAAAAGTTCTTTGTGGTTACTTTTGCAGATTCCTTTTCAATCTAGGAAAACTACAGAATGCTAACATTCTGGGGACCATACTGGGGAATTATTCCCTAGTAAACTTTTATTTCAAAATGTCAAACCTATTTCATGTGGGTGACAGTGAATTAGGAAATCTTTAGGCTGAATTTTTCACCTAGAAGTTGTGTTTTCCCAGCTGTGACAAGTTCCCTTGGAAATCTGGCTCCTAGAAAGATTTACACAAGATCACATGCAAATCTTGATCCTCCTAAAGTTGTGAGTGATCTTGAGAGATTGACTAGGAAAAGGAACCTTGAATAAAGTCAAACGAGAAATAGCCCTCTCTTGAGATCTCACTCACTCCTTGAAAGCCTTCTAATAGTCTACGATATTGAGTTTGATTTGCCTTTCGAACATAGTCTTTTGAAAACCAAATAAGAAAATTTTGACCCAAAAACAGTATTTGATGAAACCATACATCTTAGCACAAAAATCTTGTTATTTCATAATTTGATAAAGATGTCTTACAACAGTTTGAAAAGCTTGAAAATTTGATAACTTAGTTGAATCAGGCTGCTAAAAATCCATTCATAATTTACCAGAATGTCATTTCTTCCTCTACTCCATCATTGACCTGTGCTTTGATTACTCCTTTTTCTATTATCACTATTACATATGTTATCCATAATCCTTTTATAACAACTCAATATATCACAACCCCACCACCTTTGCCACCTCTAGCATCAGGCACAACTACAATTTCATCTACCTCTCATATTCCAATTATGGCAGCCCATTATGGCCCTTTGGTTCCATAATAATTACTAAATGTTATGCCAGTGAATTATTCACAATGTATACCCCAATTTGATTTCACTGGGCCTACTACATCTCAACATCACATTGATAAGATGAACGATTTTGTAGACCTAGAAGAGGTTGATGATGATGATGTTTGAATAAGTTTATTTGCTCAAAGTTTGACAGGAAAAGAAAGAAAATGGTATAAGGGATTGGCAGCAGGAAGTGTTTCCAATTTAAAGCAATTTCATCAAGTTTTTCTTTCTCATTGGGAGGTTGAAAATAATCCATTTCATATTCTTGCAAAATATGAAAGTTTAAGGAGAGCTCTAGGAGAGTCGGTTCAAGATTATTCAGGTAGATTCAACAACCTTTATAATTATATTCCAACATAAATAAAGCCCCCACCAGGGTTGGCCTTACTTCGATATCCAGATGGTTTTGGTGATCATATGGCCTATCAGTTGAGAGAAATAAATCCAGCTACTTTAGAGGAGATGCAAAATAATGATGTTAGTGTAGAGGCCAATCTGTTGGCCAAGAAATCTAATTTGAGTTTTGAGAAGAAAGTGACCATTAAAGAAGAACCTTCTTCGTCATCAGATGTAAAACTGGACACTTTGGTTAAAACTATGGAGAGAATGATGGAGAGAATGACTTTTACAGATAGAGTTGCACCAAAAGAACCACAAGGGGCTCCTCAAATCAGGAATCCAAATTTCATAGATAGCAACCCCAAATTAAGCAAAGAGAACCAAGAAATCTAGTAGATCAACAAAAAATTAGACCTCCTTTTTAGGAAAATTATGTTGAGGAATAACATGAGGCAACAGATGAGCTAGAAGAGGATCAGATCAATCTTTTTGGTGAAGGAGAAATAGATAATGTTTTCTTGACCAAAGAGGAACAATATTTGTTCTTATTTGTTGGGAATTGGATAATCCAGCACTCCCCATGTGTTTCGTGACATGGACTAACCGCCTCTCGAGGATCCATTAACTCTGGTGGTGCGTCTGTTTCCTAACACTTGTAGGTTTTGGTGTCACGGCAATCGTGATCCCAACAAGTGGTATCAGAGCCAAAGGTCTCGAGTTCGAATCACACACGGCTCGCACTAGGGGGGGGGGGGTAATTGGGCATTCGATAATCCAACACTCCCCATGTGTTTCGTGACATGGACTAACTGCCTCTCGAGGATCCATTAACTCTGGCGATGCGTCTGTTTACTAATGCTTGCAGGTTTTGGTGTAACAGCAATCGTGATCCCAACATTATTAGCACAACAAGATGTGATGACTATAGAATGAGAGGATTACAAAAAGGGCTATTAAAATTCCATTATGGAAGTACATAAACAATATAATCTAAGAAATAAAAAAGATGCAGCAAATCCTCCTAAAAATATTCAAATTGATACACCTTCTACACATCAAACAAAGGTTGATCCTCCAAAGGAAGCCCCCCGAAAAAAAGATACAAATGTGAAAGAGGTAGAAAAGCCTCAACCTTCTTTTAACATTGAAAATGAGTTAGTAAAGGTTAAAAATTTTGTTCCATTGATTGAACTAATGAAAAAGGATGTATATAGAAGTCAAGTTATAAAGGCATTAAAGATAGAAGAAGGAACAAATATTGTAAATATAAGTGATGACCAACCTAGATTGTTGTTGGACCAGAATTTGAAGGGAATTCAAAAGATGGTAATGTACCACCATTTTATGTTAATAATTCTAAACATTCATGATTTCATTTTGCATAATGCCATGCTAGATTTGGGTGCTTCACATAATCTTATGCCAAATTGATTATGGGGAAACTCGGATTAGATTTAACCAGAACATATAAATACCTTTTCTCTTTTGATTCAAGTAGCGTAATATGTTTAGGTTTTATCAAGGATTTGTGTGTGACCCTTACCCAAATCCCAGCAAAAATTATAGTGATGGATATTTTTGTGGTTGATATCCCTCGAAAATTTGGAATGCTCTTGTCAAGGTCTTGGGGAGCAAAGTTTCAAGGCACATTGCAAATGGATATGACATATGCAACTATTCTTATTTTCAGGCAACAAAGGAGATTGAATAGGGAGACTCTTATGAAATATATGGTAAATAGTAAAGACAAGCCCAATAATTACCCACTATATTTTGTACATTAAGACATGGATTCTTTCATTTTGTATAATGACATATGTTTGGAAGAATAAATTCAAGACATCGAAAGTTAACCAGAAAAAAAGGAAAAAAGGGATGTGAATTTAAATACTGAAATAGAAGATGATAATGATGAAGGCCTTTGGCATATGGATTTTGATGGGGTAGACATCAAGGAAGGAGTTGAGGCTGTTGTATGGATCTTAGACACAAAATCAGATAGGTCAAAGAAGTATTCCTAAAAGTTTGCCTTCCAATGTACCAACAATGTTGTTGAATATGAGGCACTTATTTTTGGGTTGTGGCTCTTGCAAAGATCAGGATCCAAAAGAATTTGGTCCATGGAGATTCAGAAATCATCATAAATCAAATTAAAGGTGAGTATTTGACCAAACAACCTAGGTTGAGAGCATACATAAATGTTTTTCTAGATTTTTGCAGTGCTTTCCAAAGTATCAGTTGTCTTTGATTCCTAAAAATCAAAAAGTGTTTGTTTATGCAATGGATACCTCAGCGAGTACATGTAATATTCCTTTCCACCCAAATAAGAAATATGAGATTGAGGTAAAACATATTCATGTTGTCTTGGATAACATAAGGTATTGGAAAGTGTTTGATAATAACAAACAATTAGATAAATTTTTGCAATTAAAGGGGGAATTTGAAAATTTGCATATTGATGTAGAAAATAGTGCTAATGATGATAGACAAGAAACTATTTTGAATCAAATCAATGAGAACTTTGATGAACATGAAATAAAGCTTACAATCATGCAGTTAAAGGACAACATGATACCAAGAGGTTTGGTACCACTTGAAGAATTATTTGATTTCAATGATGTGGCTTGAAAGCCCAAAATACAACCTACTAGAACTGAAGTGGAGGATTGTAACATAGGGACTAAAGGAAATCCAAATATTGTAAAGCTTTCTAAGTCCTTACCTCTAGAAGAGAAGCATAAATACATTGATTTGTTGAGAGAATGCTCTGATGTTTTTTCTATGGGGATACGAGGACTGAAGACCTATGACACAAGTATCATTCAGCATACTATTCCTATCAAAGAAGATCAGAAATTTTCAAGCAGAAGCTAAGGAGAGTGAACCCTGTTTTGATGCCCTTAAATGAGAAAGAGGTAAGGAATCTTTTTGATGCCAAGATTATGGTACCTTTGAGATTTTCTAAATGGTTATCAAATCTAGTACCAACGAGGAAAAAGACTGCATAAATAAGGTTATGTGTAGATTTTTGGAACCTCAATAAGGTTTCTCTCAAAGACAATTACCCCTTTCCAAACATGGATCATATATTGCATTGGGTAGTTGGTTCTAGCATAATTTCATTGCTTTATGATTTCTCTAGTTACAACTAGATTTTAGTGCATCTAGACGATCAAGACAAAATAATGTTTACAACACCATGGGGAACTTTCATGTATGTGAAGATGCCTTTCGGGCTTATGAATGTGGGGGAAACTTTTCAGAGAGCAATGGATATTGCTTTTGCAGATGAAAAAGACAAATTTATTGTGATATATATTGATGACATCACTATGCTTTTTAAAACTGATGAAGATCATTTGAAAATTTTTCTTTGAGAAATGTATAAAATTTGGTATTTCTTTGAATCCTAAAAAATATATTTCGGTCTAGAAGAAGGTAAACTGCTAGATCATATAATTTCCAAATATGGTATCAAAATTGACCCAAGTAGAATTGAGGCTATCATGAAAATTGATCCCCCAAGAAATAAAAAGGAAGTACAATCTTTCATTGGCAGGATAAAAAAAATTGAGGAGGTTTATTCTGAATTTGGATGAAATTTTGAGAGCTATCACTAACATGTTAAGAAAGGACATTCAAATAAAATGGAATACTAAAACAAAAAGGTCATTTAGTGAGGTAAATTTAGCCTTGACTATGCTCCTGTTTTGGCTAGTCTTGATTACACTAAGGATTTCTTTATCCTTTTCTTTGCTTTAGAGCACACTATTGCAACAGTACTAATGCAGAAAAACTGAGAGAATCATGAGCAGCCCAAAGCTTTTTTCAGTAGGGGGTGAAGATATGCTTCTTTGAAAGATAATATTATAGAAAAAAAAAATTATTTTGCCTTGGTAAAATCCTTGAAGGATTTCAGAGTGTATATATTGCATTCTCATATAATTGCTTTTGTTCCCAATGCAATAGTAAAAGACATCCTTACTCAAAATTATCTAGAAGGGAAGAGAGGTAAGTGGATAGTTGTTATTCTAGAATATGATATTGAAATCAAGCCCACAAAACTTATTAGGGGTCAAGGATTGGCCAACTTGATGGTTGAATCAAATTTTCATGCATTGGGTATCAATTTTATTGCTACTCTAGATGGTGAAGAAGAGTCTATCTAAAAACATAAAATAAAATAAAATAAAATATAAAAAATAATAAATATATATATATATATATATATATATATATATATATATATTATATATATATATATAATAAAATAATAAATAAATAAAATAAAATATAAATAAAATAAAATATAAATAATAAAATATAAATATAAAAATAAAATAAATAATAAATAAATAATAATAATTAAAATAATATAATAAATAAAAATAAAATAATAAATAAATAATAAAATTACTTCCCCTGGTATACAAATATTGTTTATGTTTTGTAGCATTTACAAGATCCACCTGGTCTAACAAAGACTAAATCAAGGTTTCTCAAATTAAAGGTTGTTAAATTCTGCATTCTAGATCATACTTTATATTGGAAGGACGCTAGAGGAATTTTATCGAATTGTTTGTCAGAGGATGAGGCAGATAAGATAACGAAAGAGTTTCATAAAGGTGACCATGGAGGGCATCTTTTCTGGAAGACTAAAGCAAATAAAATCTTGAGAGTTGGTTTATGCTTGCCTACTTTTTTTGCTTATGTACACAAGTGTTTCTACTTGTCCTCAGTGTCAGATCATTGAAGGAAAGAAGAAACTCTTACCTTTACCTTTGAAGCCTATTTCAGTAGAAGTACCTTTTTAGCAATGGGGTTTGGATTTCATTGGGGAGATTCATCCAATTTGTTTGGCCCAACGTAGGTGGATTCTGACAACCACAGATTACTTCACCAAATGAATAGAAGAAGTTCCAAATAGGCAAGCCACAGACTTAGTAATTATCCAATTCATGGAAGGTAATATTCTTTCTAGGTTTGGTTGTCTTCACAAGATCATAACTGATATGTTGTTGCATTTAAATCTAAAAAGATGGTCGGTTTTTGCAACAAATATCATATAGTGCTAGGACAATAGACTGCCTAGTAACCTTAAGGAAATGGGTTCGCATAGTATTCTAACAGGAGCTTTGTCAATAATAAAGAAGTTGTTAGAGGAGAACAAAAAGTCTTGGCACAAAAGTTGATAAATAATCTATGGGTTGATAGGGTAAGTACAAAGAAGTCAATTTTAATTTCACCTTTCCAATTGGTTGACGGAGTTGATGCAGTTTTCCTACTTTCCTAGGAATTCCAATGTTGAAATTATTGCAGGAATTAGAGGTTGAAACAAATGATGTGTAGAGAAGGATAAATCAAATGGTACAATTGCAGCAGACCAAAGAAGAAGTCTACAAAAATACTCAGGTGATCCAGGATAAGATCAAAAGGATTCATGAAAGGAAGGTGAAAGTTGATGATTTTCATCTTGATGACTTTGTTTAAAAATGGGATGCAAGAAATGAGGAAAAGGGGAAACATGGAAAATTTGAAAATTTGTGGAAGGGGCCTTACAAGATTGAAGCTTTCTGTGTGAACAATGCATTTATGTTGAAAGATCTAACAGGGAAATTACTTGCAGGAGGGTCTGTCAATTGCAGGTTACTCAAACATTACTTTACCTAAATTCAGTTCGTTTCAAACGGGATCATTGTATATATCATTTTATTGTTTCAAATATTGCAAGTGTGGGTGACTACCATCAGAAATTGAAGCCCATAGTGAAGGCCCTAAGTTTCTTATGAATTGCTACCATATGTAATGAAGTTTTAGTCAGTCAAGATAGTTTCAATTGATTGAGGGTCAAATAAGCACCCAATGGATAAGGCTATTAGTCCACAGTGTTCTTGGCACCTCACAAGGAGGATGCCATCCCTATTGGATCCATTGTTAGGGTCTTATAAATATGGTGGTCAAGGTATGATTATCTAGCTATTTATCCTGAGAGATTTTGTAACTTATTTTTTACTTTAGTTGTTTTTTATCCTTCTAAGAAAATAAATAAATAAAAATAAAAGAAAGCAAAAAAAATAGAAAACTTATGAAAATGGAAAAAGAAAGAAAAATAGAGGAAAAATAAAAAAGGGGAATAAAAGAAAATATGTGAAAAATGAATTAAAATAAAATTCCCTATAGGGCACACTAGTTAAAATGTCACCTTAAGTTTTATATTATGGTTAATTTTAATTAATTAGCAAAATATTTTGTTTCAATTTGTAAATAAAATGGATGTGATGTTTTGTCATGTTTTAATAGAGCATTTGTATGATTGAATGGACGAGATCGTCTCGGCCTGGATCAAAAGCGGAGGACAATGTTTTCCCACCCCATAGCTTTTGGAACTTAATAGGGGGGATCCAAAATACAGTTTTTTGGAAACTGCTGAAACCCACGTGGCAGCTCCACGATGAATTCAGGGCCCTCCCCTCCTTTACCACTTATCGTTTTCACCCGCCACCCCCCCCCCAAAACCACCACCTACTCTCACCTTCTCGCGTTCTATTCTCGGCACGCCACTCGTCATCCACTAATCTGTCCATATCACATTATCGTTAATCATTGAATCTTCCCACCAACAGCCATATGGACGTTGGCCATTATTGACTCTCGACAACGTTTAATTATTTTAATGTGACGCTCCAGAAATGGTAATGCTTTCATTAATCACCCCCCACCCCCTCTCGTTTTAAAAACCCTGCATCACCCTACATTAGTCTATTTTCTTATTTGTTTTATCTATGAAGGTTTTACCCAAAAAAATTTAAGTGCAGCAGCACCCTCTACAACACCATTCTAGTCTTCCATCGATCAATTTCAGTCTGGCAACTCTATTTTCTTAGCCTCCATTACAGTGTAAGATGTTGTCTCATAAATTAAAGGTGAAAATGATTGTTGAAAGTCTTGTATTACCTCATGTTCATAACCTAGATGAAATTCCTTTAGTTGACACATAGTATAAAATAGCGGAAACCCAGTGTGAGTTTGACTTGTATGAGCTTCATAACTAGGCAAATATAAAAAAAAAAAAAAGATAACAGTGATGAATTGAGTATATGTGAGTCATTCCTACCTCAATTTATTTTCCCCAAACCCATGTCTTTCAAGAATTTGTTACATGGGTCATATTAGGTATCTCCCTAGCTAGAAGGTTGTAATTGCCCAAAATAATGAAATCTTATTCTCAATTACACCAAAAGCTATATGTAAACGTATTCAAATTAATCCTCAAGCTCCCTTACATCCGTTTTTCACTAATTAACTCATGGAAATATACCAAAAGCTTACTTTCTCACAACGAGCCCATATGTTTGAATCTTTTATGCCTAAAAATTCTGAGTTACCGAGACATAATCCCCCATATTCTACTTCTATTTTCCCTAAAATGTTAAGGCAAGTTATATCTATGGTTACTTTCCTATTAGGTTATCCCAAAGATCAATGGGTAGACCAAGTAGTGTTAGGATTTTTGTCAATGTTCTCAATTGGTCAGAAGTCATCAGTGATTTTCAACTACAATTAATATCTATCAAATGTTATCCATGATCAGTTTATGAATTTTACTGTTGAAGGTGCATTTAAACACCAGTCAGTCATTGTGTTTTTGATGTTGTTCTATCAAAAAGACAGGTTCAAATTTTAGTTGCAAAAGGTGGATTTACAAGGAAGACCACTATCAGTTATTCATTGCACTTCATTGGTGAGAAATATTATAGATTAATTTTAATTTAGTAATTTTGTAGATCATTTTTTGCATGTATCCTTGTTTCTTCTTAGTAGCAATGTTATACCAACGATTTCACCAGAAATCAAAATAGTTTTACATCTTACAGAAAAAGCCAAGGTTGGATACTAGTATCTTTACTAGAATTATACAAAAATTCAAATCTATGGATGTGAACTCCCTCCCTACAGGTTTCCAGCTTTTGTACCAATAAGAATATTTTCCTTGGGGTATATCAGGAAAATTTTGAATATGGTTTACCTTCATTTTGTGTCAAGAAAGTAGTGTTAGTGTCGGTATCTTCAACCATCCATCAGTGATCAAATTCTCTTGTTGCATTGCATGTTAGGGGTCTCATTTGATCAGCTACATTCCATTAGGATCATGGATCATCTGATGGTTGTGGAATATTATACATTTTCCCTCATATTCTTTAACTGTTGGCCCATTTCATTATCTATAGTCATTTTTTGTCTTTAAATCTGTAAAAGTCATTATCAGCGTTTTAGGTCTCATTAGGTGGTCTAGGGTTTCGTCAATAAGGTCTTGAAAACACTCAATAATGGTCAGCAGGTGCATGAGGAGGTCAAATAAAGCCTCAGCAGCAATAATTTCAATAATCACATGCTCAATGATTGATTTTTTCTCAAAACCCCGTCTTGAGGAAAAACAGAGTTTTTATATGTTTCATGTAATAAATTTCATGTAATTTCATTTTTTTTCATATGTAATAATTTCAGAAGCAGCCCTGGTCACTTTTCGAAGCCTCTGCTACTTCAGTTCCTGCAAAAGAAACAAAATTCCAAAGCATTTAGTCCATCAAAGGCAAAAATAAAGCAAACTATCCAAAACAGAGTTTCAAAAAGCAAGTGAGAATCAAACATTAGCAAGGTGGGTTTTCTTGAATGAAAAATTAAAATCCATGGCTATATAAAGTTTTTTCAAATCAAAGGAGGCTCATTTGTGTCCACAAAGTGAAAAGAGCAACTGCATTTCAATTTTTAAAGGCCAAGAGAGCGATTTTATGTTTGAAGGGTGAAAATCGGTGGCGCGGCGCACCTAGGTTAGAGCGCGGTGCACCTGGCAGTGTTTCACAGTGTATTTTTACAACGGGCACAGTGCATAGAGCCAGCGTGGCGCACAGGACTGCAAGGCCCGAAATTGCTCACAGCGTCCTCCAAAATAAATAAATAAATAAATAAAAATCGTTGACTCCTCAATTATCCAAGTAAGTTGGCATTCCTTCATGGCCAACAAATGAGTTTATCTTGGTGTTTATGGTGATTTAATGGGAAAAAATTGAAACCCTAGCTCTTTGCATTTCTTGTTAAAAAAACCATTACATAGGGTTTATATATTACTATTTTGCTGCTAAATTCCACCCTTGTCATTTTCATTCCCTCACTTCCTCACCTCATTTTCTCCCTCTCTTTTCATTCATATTTACCTATTCCCTATTCCCTATATCCCTAAAACTACTAACCCTAATCCCTAATCTCATTATCCCAAACCCTAATTGCTATTCCTATACCCTAACTATTATTCCCTAAACCCTTTCATTTCCCAAAAAAACCTACAAACAGCATCCCCAACCCCTCATACACAGTCCCCTCACAGTCCCTCATCAAATTCATATCTTTGGCAGCAATTTCCTATTGTCACTCTAAAATCTCTTCATACTCATCTGGTAAACTCAAGCATTGGAAAACATGGAGTCAGATTCCTCCTTTGACAGACATGAGGAAACATTCAGTGACTCTCCTAGAGAAATTCATGCACCAAGGAGACCTCACAAGAGTGGGAAACATAATCGGGAGGAGCCTACTTCACTTGTCGAGCTGTTGGCCTGTCCTCTTGTTGTCACATGCTTCCAACATCAATCTTGTTTCCAATTTTGTGAGATGGTGGCAAGAGTTGAATACCATCATGAGCTTGCCCGACTGTTTGTACTCCATCTTCACAATGGTCAAGTCAATTTGGCAGGTGTGACATTCACCTTGACACCTGAGACTATATCTCAAGCAACCGATATTCCAAATATTGGTGAGCAGTGGAATAAGGGGCAGCTGGTAGACACGGAACATTATGAGCCTTATATCAAGGTTGGCTTTCAAAGGCAGATTAGTAGAGTTTTCCCTTTCAGGTACCTTCAGGATACATATGCACCCTTGATGAAACTCATAATTAAATATTTCAGCTGTGAGGGCAGATTTTCTCGCTTGTATGCCTACCACATCAGATTGTTGATGCACTTCACTCGGGTGAGAATGATGAATCTCCCCTGTTTTATTTGCCGGAATATTGAGAAGATGACCACCTTGGTTCAAAGGAAGCCTCCTCATCAGTAGTATAACAACATCTATCACTTTGCACTAATCAAAATTATGGTTTTGCATCAGCTTAGTCTACTGAATGTTTCATGGGAGGACTTCATTACACATGAGGTCTTTACAGGTCCACAAGTTTCCCCATCAGTTTTTCATGAGGCGGGAGATCCTTCACATCAGCAAGAGGTGCATGAGACACAAACCACCAGTGTGCTAGTGTTTGTTACATACCAAAAGGGCACAAGGAGATTGTTGCAGTAGCAAAATGAGTATTATCTCCACCCGACGTAGAAGGGGCCTCATTTCCTTCAACAGCAAAGTAGGTACAGGACAAGGGTAAGCAGCCATTACATGAGGAGGGGCCTTCAGGAGGACAAGAGACGGATTTTATTCTTATTCAGGATGATGACACCGATTTGGGCTCCCAAAGCTCAAAGCTCAAGGAGATCATTTGGGAACAGCAAACTGACATTCATGATTTGTCTCTCAACTTGGAAAGATCCAAGTGGATAATCAAATATCTGAAGCAAAGGAACAAACATTTAGAGGATCAGCAGGCAATCATGGAGCTCCAGAACATAAGAGAAAACTGGCATGCTGTCAAGTTGACGCCACCTGAACAAGAAATCAATGTTGATCGTGAATCTTAGCTTGAGAGGGTAAATATGCACTTGGAAAAGATGCTAGAGAAGGCCAACATGGAGAAAAAGATGTTGAGGTGCATGGCCTACCACTACTTGGCGACAAACAAGGTGTGCAAAGCAAGAATCAGGATTTTGAAGGCCAAGTTGAAGAAAACATCAAGGAAGAGAAAAGAGCAAGATAGACTCCAGATATTGGCTAAGGCTTCCTTAGCCCAACACAGCACTCGCCGAAGGACACTCAGCCCAAATTTAAACTTTTTGCAAATTTTAAATTTTTGACCTAAAAAACAGGTTTTTTTGCCTGGTGCGTCGCGCCACCTGGTGCGTGTTTTTGCTAGGACCTTATTTTTAGGAAAACTCGGCATTTTTGGATTCCTCATGGAAAAATATTAATGCCCTCACATGGCCAAGAAATTTTGACAGGTTTCGAGCTTCCAAAAGGGTCAAAAACACCCCAGAAATGACCTTTCTGCCCCTTTTTGGCCACACAAGAAGCAGTGTTGGGAGAACTCATTTTGGGAGGGGAAAATGGAGACCAAATTCAGAAATTCCACTTGTTCTGGAAAGTAGACAGATAGACCTTTCCAACAAGCTCACTTAGATCAAATTTGGTGCATGGGAAGGTCTCCAAAATCAGTTGCAAAAAGGCGCAATGCACAGGGATAGGAGCGCAGCGCACAGGATGAAATTTTGTCATTTTGGCCAAAAAACTCTGTTTTTCTCCTAGTTTTTTTTCTCAGTTTGAATTTTCTCTTTCAATAGTCAAACTAATGATGTAATGTGATGTAAATTGATGGATTTTGATGTAATTATGTTAAAATTTCACTCATGGAGGTATATTCATCATGAAAAGTTAGTTTGCAACGGAATGAATCAGTTTCCTAGTTTTTAGAGGCAAGTTGTTCCAATGCCTACTTTTTAGTTCTAAGTTTAGATCTTGTTGAAACAACTCCTAAACTTATGAACTTGACCCCTAAAGGCTAGGATGATTTTTTTATTGCCTATATCTAGTAGTTTTTCAGTCATTGGTGAAGGTTGGACTTTTGTGAATGCCTTGAGCATTATTGTACATTCATTTTCAGCAGTTTGGCAAAGGAAAAGACCAGGGTTTGCAACATTTTATGGGATTCTTGTGGAAACTCGATTTGGTACTATGTTTTCTTTTGTAATTACAAGTTTACATGTGTTTTATGTATGCCATTATTTCTCTCTGTTCATCTCAACTAAATCAAACAAGGATAAAGGTAGGATTCATTGAATTGTAGTGCTCTACCTAGGGTTTTGTTTAGTTATTTATGTTTTCAGCTGTTTCAAGAGGATCCCTGAGACTTTCATGCCCTCTTCAACTCCTCACCAGTCTAAAATCTCTCCATATCACTCAATTTGAAGTACCAATCCATTTGCCTAACTTTCCCCATAGAGATCTCTATAAAACTGAATCCATTCCCCAGACCCAAATCTGCCTTTCACATTTGAGCCAGCAAAACCAAAATTAAATATATTCAAACTCCACAGCTCACATACCTAGCCTAAAATCAGTCTTCACATCAGTCATCTCAAGCTTTATTGGCCATATTTTCTGAGATTGACAAGGAGAGAGCCCTCTCCTGACCTGGCACAATTAGCTACCAAGTTAAGCGTGGTTTGATGTTACCCTAGATCCTACCTTTTTCAGCCTAAGGTAGATTTAGGCACTAACATAGTGGTGACCATACTAGGGAATCTTATTTGTTTGTTAGTGTTCATTGTTTTATAAACTACAGACGGAGCCTGAAGTTATGCCAGGTAGCCTTCGAACTACACATTTCTTTGCGAGTGCATAAGTAGATAAAAGTTGCTTCAGTCAATCTCCGGTCTAGTTTTATAAATTGAACATATGACTTGCAAATTGCCCCAGTACATGTATCAAGTTAGATCTGATTGTTGATGGTGGACAATGATCAGACATCGGAAGGCTGAAATCATTCACCTGGCGTCTCCAGTGTCGAAGAATCCCAAGGTTCAGACTTTTTATCGCGACTCTACTTTTCAAGAATCAGTAACCTGAAGAATTTCTTGGTGAATTCTATCAAAATGGTTTCGCTAGATCGAAGGTATGCTCCCATGAGCCGAGATCACATTCCAGGTTTTCCAAATAAAATTTTGCAGGTGGATTGGCAAAGGAATTTGCCTATGTTTAAAGATGATAATAGGAATGATGTTGCTTTACATCTAGTTACATTTCACATACATATTCGCAAGTTGAAGGTTGATTCTCCTGAAGATTGCTTGATGAAGATATTCATGACCACTCTAGAAGGTGAAGCCCAATCTTGGTATGAAAGTTTACCATCTGCTAGTATTTATTGTTTAAAGGATTTTCATACCATGTTCTTTGAAAGGTATAAAGAATCTTATCCATCATTAAATTTAGTTCAGAACTCTCGCAAACATGCTTATAGTTTTATTGAAAGCCTTGAGAAAGTTTATGAAGATGATGATTTCATGGACGATGAGATCATGGAGGCTCTGTACGAAAATCCATTTCAGCAGCATAAAGAGAACTTAGAGGATACTTGTCAAGATGCTCAGGAAACTTTGCAGCAGGATCAAGATCTTATTACAATAGAAAATGATGAAAGAGAAGGTTTTGTTTCAGATCTGTCCATAGAAGAAGATAGCATGCATGAAAGTCAAGTTTCAATTTCAGAATGTGATAAAGTCAAGTCAGCTATTTCAGATCTAGATTAAGATCGTGATGATGAAGACTACCTTGTTTTGAATCCCATGAATGAGGGCTCTGTTGTTCAGATCATTTGGAATGAAGAAGACAAAGTTACTGACCCAAGCCTTCATAAGAAGGTAATCCAGTCATTTCATGAAAAACAAGATGAGATCTTTGTTCAAGTAAATGAAAAATCTTCTTTCGATAACTCAGTGGTAAATGATAATTTGATTGCCATGTCATATGAAGATGATCAACAATGTTTTCAAATTTCAGAAGACCAGGGAATTGAGGACTATCATTCAGGGTTTTCTTGTTCTGAAAAGTTATTTCAAGAAGATAATAATTGCTTGAGCAAAAGAAAGCAAAAAGTGTTATCTCCTCTATCTGAAGCTGAAATAGATCTACTCCTGAAAGGTCAGTTTCCAGCCCAAGCTAATGTAGGTCTGCAGTGTGCACATGGTTAAGAAGGTGTTGGTGAAACTTCTTCCTCTTTTGAAAATGATGACAGTCTTGAAATTAGATTTATAGATCGGTGAACAGATAATATTTTGTAGCTTCATGTTCCGGATTATCCACAGTTTCCAGTTCAGTCTGTCGACGTTTCGAACCCCAACAGGGGTCCATCATCAGGACAACTTCGAAAGATAGAAATGAAATGAATGAAAGATGATGAGAGAAGGAGCAACGCACCTGGATATAAATACACACAGGAACCCTAATATGAGAGCCGGCATTTCTTATTTTTATTTCATGATTTATATTTATTATTATTATTAATTTTTATATATTTAATTTAATTTATATTTTTAGCCATAATAAACAGCAAAATTAATATATAGATTATTAATTAATTAATCAATATTAATCATATAATTAATTATTAATTAATTAAATGAAATTATAAAATAAATATGATTAATAAAATGAAATTAGAATATAATTAATATAATAAATTAAATAATTAATATAATAAAAATAATAATATAATTAATATTCTTATTTATATAAATAAGGCTTAATTTAATCATATATAAAATATTAATTTAACAATAAAAAAAATATGATTAATTAAATTGAATTTGAATATTAATTAATATTATTATTAATAATATAGGCTTAATTAAATTATTATATAAAAAACATTAATTTAATCAATAAAATAATATGATTTATTAAATGAAAATAGAATAGGGAAAAGGTCTATAAATAGGTAGTTTAATCTAAAGGAAAATAAAATGAATTAGCTTGATTAATTTTATTTATATAAAAATAACAATTAAAATGAAAAATTCTAAAATAATGCCATTAAATTAAGTAATTAATGGATTATTAAATTAACCTATGGTGTGGTGATTCATTAAATTGAATTTTAATTAATCATTTTAATATTTTAATTAATTATATTAATTAATTATATTGATTAATTATTGATTAATTAATTAATTAATCTATATATTAATTTATGACTGTTTTTATGGCTTAAATAATAAATAAATTAAATATTAAAAAATTAATAATAATAATAATATAAAACATGAATAAAAATAAGAAATGTCGTTTTCATATTGGGGTTCCTGTGGTATTTTATCCAGGTGTGTTGCTCCTTCTCCATATCTTTCTTCTTCATTTTTATCTTTCGAAGTTGTCCTGATGATGGACCCCCGTTGGGGTTCGAAACGTCGACAGACTGAACTGGAAACTGTGGATAATCTGGAACATGAAGCTACAAAAAACTTCCACAGAGGCTTGAAAACCAAGATAATATTTTTTTTCATGAAGATGATAAGGCTGTCATGTTTGATAATCTTGAATATTTTTTTCTGTTTAAGAATGACCTAGACCATGAAATTGAGGAATGTGAATCTGAGAGAAACAGTATGCCTAAATTCAAGTTAGTTACTATCAATCAGCAACCAACTGTTCTTTCAGATCAGAATAAAGAGAGTACTTGTATTTTTGCTACTGGATCTCAAGACAAGCTAGTGCTTCAGGACTTTCAAGATCCTTTTGGCATTCTTTTGCAAGAATTAGAGAAGATGAATGTTGTTTGGTTCGTTATCATAAGCCCTGGTTTCAGTTGTACATCATTCTACCTGCTCGGGGAAAGTGGGAGCAGATTTTCAGTATATAGCCATCTGCTGGATCGGTTAGATTGGAAGGCCCACTTCACATGATTGTACATATTTCATCAGTAGGCTGGTGGTTGTCATCATGATTTGAAGCCCTCAAATCTTGATGGACTACTGCCATTAAAAGGCTTTGTAAGTACTAATTTCAGTTAAGTAGGTCTTGAGTCATTTTTGTTTTAACCAGTTTCAAAAAAGTTTCAGAGCAAGTGTGTACTGTCATCATTCATTCAATTTGGGGCCCGAATTGAAGGCTATAAAACTGAAGGTTTGATTTCAGTTTTGGTTTGGATTGTTTGAGTAAGGGCTTTCAGTTGATTTCAATCTTGAAATTGAGTCAGTTTTGAGTCAGATTTCAACCCTGAAATTGTGTCAAGATATTGGTTTTGGTTTGTCGAAGGTATTGACTCCATAGCCCAATGGACGAAGGCGATGTCTGCTTTCCAGAAGTCTGTAGTTCTTGGCACCTCCAAGGAGCCACCATCCCCATTGGAGCCAATGTTAGTGTCGGTATGTTCATCCCTCCATCAGTGATCAAATTCTATTGTTGCATTGCATGTTAGGTGTCTCATCTGATCAGTTGCATTCCATTAGGATCATGGATCGTCTGATGGTAGTGGCATATTATACATTTTCCCTCATGTTCTTTACCTGCTAGCCCATTTTCATCATCTGTAGTCATTTTTTGTCTTTAAATCTGCAAACTTCATTATTAGGGTTCTAGGTCTCATTAGGTGGTCTAGGGCTTCGTCAATAAGGTCTTGAAAATGCTCAATAATGGTCAGCAGGTGCATGAGGAGGTCAAATAAAGTCTCAGCAGCAATCATTTCAATAATCACATGCTCAGTGATTGATTTTTCCTCAAAACAAAAACAGAGTTTTTGTATGTTGCATGTAATAAATTTCATGTAATTTCATTTTTTTCATATTTAATAATTTCAGAAGTAGCCCTAGTCACTTTTCCAAGCCTCTGCTACTTCAGTTCCTGCAAAAGAAACAAATTTCCAAAGTATCTAGTCCAGCAAAGGCAAAAATAAAGCAAACTGCCCAAAATAAAAAGCAAGTGAGAATCAAACGTTAGCAAGGTGGGTTTTCTTGAATGAAAAATTAAAAGCCATGGCTATATAAAGTTTTTTCAAATCAAAGGAGGCTCATTTGTGTCCACAAAGTGAAGAGAGAAAGTGCATTTCAATTTTTAAAGGCCAAGAGAGCGATTTTATGTTTGAAGGGTGAAAATCGGTGGCACAGTGCACCAGGGTTAAAGCGTGACGCAGACATGCAGCGCGATGCACCTGGCAGCGTCTCACAGTGTATTCTTACAATGGGCGCAGTGCACAAAGCCAGCGTAGCACACAGGACTGCAAGGCCCGAAATTGCTCACAGCGTCCTCCAAAAAAAAAATTGCTAATTCCTCAATTATCCACATAAGTTGACATTCCTTCATGGCCAATGAATGAGCTTATCTTGGTTTTTATGGTGATTTAATGCAAAAAAATTGAAACCCTAGCTCTTTGCATTTATTATTTAAAAAACCATTACATAGGGTTTATATATTACTATTTTGCTGCTAAATTCCACCCTTGTCATTTTCATTCCCTCACTTCCTCACCTCATTTTCTCCCTCCCTTTTCATTCATATTTACCTATTCCCTATTCCCCATATCCCTAAAACTACTAACCCTAATCCCTAATCTCATCCCAAACCCTAATTGTTATTCCTAAACCCTAACTATTATTCCCTAAACCATTTCATTTCCAAAAACAAAACCTACAAACAGCATCCCCAACCCCTCATACACAGTCCCCTCACAGTCCCTCATCAAATTCATATCTTTGGCAGCAAATTCCTATTGTCACTCTAAAATCTCTTCATACTCATCTAGTAAACTCAAGCATTGGTAAACATGGAGTCAGATTCTTCCTATGACAGACATGAGGAAACAGTTAGTGACTCTTCTAAAGAAATTCATGCACCAAGGAGACCTCACAAGAGTGGGAAACATAACCTAGAGAAGCCTACTTCACTTACCAAGCTGTTGGCATGTCCTCTTGCTGTCACATGCTTCCAACATCAATCTTGTTTCCAATTTTGTGAGATGGTGGCAAGAGTTAAATACCATCATGAGCTTGCCCGACTATTTGTACTCCATCTTCACAATGGTCAAGTCAATTTGGCAGGTGTGACATTCACCTTGACACCTGAGACTATATCTCAAGCAACCAGTATTCCAAATGTCAGTGAGCAATGGAATAAGGGACAGCTGGTAGACAGGGAACATTATGAGCCTTATATCAAGGCTGGTTTTGATAGGCATATTAGTAGAGTTTTCCCTTTCAGATACCTTCATGACACATATGAGCCCTTGATGAAACTCATAATTAAATATTTCAGCTGTGAGGGCAGATTTTCTCACCTATATGCCTACCACATCAGCTTGTTGATGCACTTCACTAGGGTGAGAATGATGAATCTCCCCTATTTTATTTGCCGAAATATTGAGAAGATGACCACCTTGGTTCAAAGGAAGCCTCCTCCTCAGCAGTATAACAGCATCTATCACTTTGCACTAATCAAAATTGTGGTTTTGCATTAGCTTAGTCTACTGAATGTTTCATGGGAGGATTTCATTGCACATGAGGTCTTTACAGGTCCACAAGTTCCCCATCAGTTTTTCATGAGGCAGGAGAGCCTTCACATCAGCAAGAGGTGCGTGAGACACAAACCACTAGTGTGACAATGTTTGTTACATACCAAAAGGGCACAAGGAGATTGTTTGCAGTAGCAAAATGAGTACTATCTCCACCTGGCATGGAAGGGGTCTCGTTTCCTTCAACAACAAAGAAAGTACAGGACAAGGCTAAGCAGCCATTACATGAGGAGGTGCCTTCAGGAGGACAAGAGATGGATTTTATTCTTATTCAGGATGATGACACCGATTTGGGCTCCCAAAGCTCAAAGCTCAAGGAGATCATTCAGGAACAAAAAGCTAACATTCATGATTTGTCTCTCAACCTGGAAAGAGCCAAGTGGATAATCAAATATCTGGAGCAAAGGAACAAATAGTTAGAGGATCAGCAAGCAATCATGGAGCTCCAGAACATAAGAGAAAATTGGCAAGCTACCAAGAGGAGGAAAGTCAAGTTGATGCCACTTGATCAAGAAATTGATGTTGATCGTGAATCTTGGCTTGAGAGGGTAAATATGAACTTAGAAAAGATGCTAGAGAAGGCCAATAGGGAGAAAAAAATGTTGACACACATGGCTTGCCACTACTTGGCGAGAAACAAGGTGTGCAAAGCAAGAATCAGGATTTTGAAGGCCAAGTTGAAGAAAGCATTGAGGAAGAGAAAAGAGCAATATAGACTCTAGATCTTGGTTGAGGCTTCCTTAGCCCAAAACAGCGCTTGATGAAGGACACTCAGCCCAAATTTCAAGAAATTTGGGAAACTTTTTGCAAATTTTAAATTTTTGGCCTAAAAAACAGGTTTTTCTGCCTGGTGTGTCGCGCCACCTAGTGCGTGTTTTTGCTAGGGACCTAATTTTAAGGAAAACTCAGAATTTTTGGATTCCGCATGGAAAAATATGAATGCCCTCACATGGCCAACAAATTTTGACAGGTTTTGAGCTTCCAAAAGGGTCAAAAACACCCCAAAAATGACCTTTCTGCCCCTTTTTGGCCACACAGGAAGTAGTGTTGGGAGAACTCCTTTGTGGAGGGGCAAATGGTAACCAAATTCAAAAATTTCACTTGTTCTGGAAAGTAGACAGACAGAACTTTCCATCAAGCCCATTTGGAGCAACTTTTGTGCATAGTAAGGCCTCCAAAATCAGCTGCAAAAAGGCACAACGTACAGGGACAGGAGCGTAGCGCATAGGATGAAATTTTGTTATTTTGGCCAAAAAACTCTGTTTTTCGCCTAGTTTTTTTTCTTAGTTTGACTTTTCTCTCTCAATAGCCAAACTAAGGATGTAATTTGATGTAACTTGATGGATTTTGATGTAATTATGTTAAAATTTCACTCATGGAGGCAGATTCATCATGAAAAGGTAGTTTGCAACTGAATGAATCAGTTTCCTAGTTTTTAGAGGCAAGTTGTTCCACTGCCTACTTTTTAGTTCTCAGTTTATATCTTGTGGAAACAGCTCCTAAACTTATGAACTCAACCCCTAAAGCTAGGATGATTTGTTTATTGCCTATATCTAGTAGTTTTTCAGTCATTGGTGAAGGTTGGACTTTTATGAATGCCTTGAGAATTATTGTACACTCATTTTCAGTAGTTTGGCAAAGGAAAAGACCAGGGTTTGCAGCACTTTATGGGATTCTTGTGGCAACTTGATTTGGTATTGTGTTTCCTTCTATAATTGCAAGTTTAAATGTGTTTTATGTATGCCATTATCTCTCTCTGTTCATCTCAACTAAATCAAAGAAGGATAAAGGTAGGATTCATTGAATTGTAGTGCTCTACCTAGGGTTTTGTTTAGTTATTTATGTTTTCAGCTGTTTGAAGAGGATCCTTGGGACTTTCATGCCCTCTTCAACTCCTCACCAGTATAAAATCTCTCTAACTCACTCAATTTGAAGTACCAAGACATTTGCCTAACGTGCCCCATAGAGATCTCTGCAAAACTAAGTCCATTCCCCGGACCCAAATCTACCTTTCACATTTGAGCTAACAAAACCAAAATTAAATCTATTCAAACTCCTTAGATCACATACCTAGCCTAAAATCAGTCTTCACATCAGTCATCTCAAGCTTTATTGGCCATCTTTTTCTGAGATTGACAAGAAGAGAGCCCTCTCCCGACCTCTTAGGGCTAGCTACCAGGTTAAGCGTGGTTTGATGTTACCCTAGATCCTGCCTTTTTCAGCCTGAGGTAGATTTAGGCACTAAAAAATAGATTCAAATCATAGTTTAAACTGAAGGCACCTATTGGTCCTTACATCATCAACACCATAGCAGCAGCAAAGGAAGCAGATGAGTTACTAAAGAATATGAAATTCAAGATAAGTTTCACATTTTCTTATGATCCATTAGTGATAATTTCAAAACTAAGACTTGAGCAGAAGAACACACCATATGCACATATGCCTAGACTAGAAATAGAGTATTATGCCAATCAAGAGGAGTGGACAGAGAATACACTACAAGAGGTTGAAGAGAAAATTATCAGCCATACATCTCTAATAATTGTTCGGAATCACGATTTATGTTAGACCAAAACCTGCAGGTATTAGCCAATGATCGCATCGCCAAAGATAAGGATCCACAAGAGGTCGTTAGACTATGTCACGAAACACATAGGGAGTGTTGGTTTATCCAATGTCCAACAATATCCCCCCCAACATGAGTCGGGTGTGTATTGAATTCATGACCTATGCTTTGATACCACTTGTTGGGAATCACAATTGTTGTTAGACCAAAACCTGCAGGTGTTAGCCAACGATCACATGGCTAGAGAAAAGGATCCACAAGAGGCGGTTAGTTCATGTCTTGAAACACACGAGGAGCATTGGTTTATCCAATTTCCAACACAAACTCCTATTTAAAAGGAAAAATAAGCGAAGAGATCAAGGGAAATTATGTCTCCTACAAATTCAAGTTCTTAAGCTACAGACTTTCTTGTTTTCAAGAGAAGAAAGAAGATAAATCGTAAGGAAAATACTAAGACTCATACTAAAAATGATGCTCAGAAAAATACTCAAGAGGAATCATCATAAGAAAAGGGTTCATAAGAGAAAGCTACAGTTGTTTTAACACGTCTTCCCACCACTGTCTTCTCATGCATTGAAGAGACAACAAAGTCACATGTATCTTCTACATCCGAGATTGTAAAACTGCAGAAAAATTTTGCTAGATATAAAGAGATTAAGAAGAAGAATGAAGCATTGAAGGCTACAACATACTCAGAATTCTGGAAGAAGACTTCTACTACTCAACACAAATTTTTTCTGCACTTGACATGAAGAAGGGGCAATTTCAATTAGCCTTCTTGGAACCTACAGTTCCAGTCCCTACAAGTGTAGAAGACTACAAATCCTTTGTCTTTTCTTTTGATACCAAGAAGATTCATGCAATCGATCAAATTGATTGGCATAAACAGGCTGTTGAATTGATATACTCAACATTAACAAGTTCAACCATGGTAGCCCCCAAGATGTAGGCCTCTCTAAACAATATGCATTCATAGCTAAAGATAGAGAGAATGTCATCCTTGGCCAAAGACACTAGAACCAAAGCTCTTGAAGATTTGGTGATTAAACTAGGATACGATCCTAGTGACATCGAAGCAGCTAAGGAGATGATTAAAAACAAGAACGTTGAGATTCAAGCTCTGAGAAAGAAGCTCAAGTTTCCAACCACAGAGCACCCACAAACTAAAGAAATCACTCAACAGGAGTTAAAGAAAGAAAATTTGTTCAAGTTGATAGTTGAACAGAACATTCAAATTCATAAAATGGAGATAGACATGGAGGCGCTTTTGAAAGAAAAATATTTTTTTGCAGGTACGGGTACATTAGCACAACAAACTGTACAACAAACAATAGTAATGACCTCAACAGAAAGGATAAAAACATCCACTGCAGATTCTTCTGAAAAGTTAGTGAAAGCTTTGGGATATTTATCATTAACCAACCAAGAAAATGAAATATTGTTAGCATCATTGAAAAGAATGGAGGAAAATAATATCAAAGTTGACAATGCTTATTTAGCAGAAGTGGAAAAAAATCAAGTTTACACAACAGATTAGAAAGTATGAAAATTAGTCATTAACAACACAATTATTGGCAAAGGCTAAGAAAAGCATACGGCATAACATTAATGTAAATATCACATGATTGTGGTCATCATTCCAAATTATATTTGAGTAGGAGGAAATAATACAGAATTTCAAAGCAGCAGTTGAAATAACAAAGGTTTAAATAGAACATAGGCCTGCAAAAAGCACACAGAATTATCAAGATGTTGAACTCCAAGACTAGGGATGAGCTAGAAGAATGTTATGAATTTAAACAGGAACACAACAAATTATAGATATAACCATAAATACAAAGGTGCAGCAGAAATAACACTTCATTTCATTAATATCAAATATTGAAATATGCTTATAAATAGAATGGAAATAAGACTATCTCAGATGGTGGTAGTTTATCTCTTAGAAGAGATGTGGTGGCTACATGTCTCTCAAAGGTATTACAATGAGACTCAAAGGCCTATTTATTATTGAGAAACAATGGAAAACCCTAAACATCCAAAAACCTAACCCTAGGAGATGAAACGCCAAACTATGGGCCCTGTTTCGGTAAATTGGTACATCAACTTCCTGAGGTCGTAAATTTGGCATACAAACTTCGTTTGACACGCACAATACCTCATTAGAAAGATATATCTGAGGACTACAAATTTCGAGTGGCCAAAATTAGTTACATCACTATGTTGGCACTAGTTTTCCCAAAAAAATAAAATATATAAATAATATAAATATATAAAAAAAAAAAAAAAAAAAAAAATAAAAAAATGTTTAGGGCCTCAAAATGGCTCTGGAAGTTTTGGACCCAAAAAACTGCCAAAAATAGTAAATTGTGCTACAAATAAGAAAACTAAAAAACTGAAAGAGAGTGGTGGGGGTCCAAGTGGAATAGGTAGGCGGCCAAAAACATCCACCTAGATTAGTCCTCCCCCCTTAGGAAGAAATGGTCCCCATCGCGTTGAGCGCCTCCATGAGATGGGGAAACTTTTGCTTAACTTAGTCAGTAGTGAGCCACTTGCCTTGGTTTAGGAGTTGGCCATCTTTGACAACCCGATATAGTTGGATATTCTGTTGGCGATTGTTCTTGACCTATGTGTCCATAATCTGATCAGTTGTCACATGTTCCATGCAGTCCGGGTTTAACTCTATTGGTGTGAGTTGTTCTGCAATGTCTAACGTGTCCAGTAATGGTGGGAAGTATGGTCGAAGGTGGCCCACATTGAACAATAGGTACAAGCCAAGGAATGGGGGGATGTTGAGCTCAAAAGAATTGTCTCCCATAGCTTTGGTAATGGTGTAAAAACCATATCATAGTGGTCTGAGCTTCCTATGGGATCTGGTAAGGTGTTCTTTCTGCAAATGAAACCAAACTTTGTCGCCCACCTGAAACTTGTGTGGCACATGATGTTGATCATGTCATTGCTTGTACTTGGCATTTGACTTCTCCAAAATTTCGTGAACCTGTTGGCGGATGTGTTGGATGCGTTCAATAAATTTTATCACTTTATCAACCTCAAACTATACATGTGTGGATTATGTCTGTGTAGTCACATGTGACATGGCAACATCAATAAGACACAATGGTTGAAATCCTAGACCCACTTGAAAGGAACAGTGACCAGTCGATCTATGGAGAGCTCTATTATAATTGTGTTGACCATATGGAAGACTCTCATCCCAAGTTCGAGCATTCTTGGATTTGTACATGCAGAGTATCTGCATTATCATTTTATTGACGACCTCCATCTGGCCATCAATTTGGGGATGGAAGGCAGATGGCTTGGTGAGCTTGGTGTCCAATAGTGTCCAGAGGCTTGACCAGAATGTGCTCAGGAACCTACTATTCCGGTATGATATAATGGTATGCGGGATCCCAAAATGTACCTGTCATGTGGAAAGAGTTAATCTTGCAGACAAAACCAACCTCCCTAGAAGCCTAAGACTTTCTAGTGACAAACAAGACAAAGAGCAATCCTTCTCTAAACATGTATTATCATACGAGAAACCAAGTGTTTTTCGATCCTACCTGAAGTCCAACGCTGTTGTAGTAGTCTAGCCTCGTCGATCCAGATGAGCTCCTCCTTCACTTCGAAACCTGCATGCACTAACAATCAAACGATTACATAACACCTGAATATCTCATAAAAATAAACATATTCAACATATAGACCAAGGAGTATATGAAACAATTCATTAACAACAAATCATTGAGAAGAATGGACTTATTTGTATTAATAGGAAACAAAAG
>APFE030442836.1:0-18192 GCA_000404065.3 Pinus taeda | reverse complement strand
GAATGATTGGAGACTTACCGAATTATTATTATATTTATTATATAACCATAAAATACAATATTATATAAGAGCAACAACACGTCTTCAACTGTGAATGTGAATGCGAGTGTGAGCCAGAAGACGTCTTCCAAGCCCAAAGCCTCCCGGCGTCCTGAAGGTTTCGTAGCAATGGGCAGTTACTCTCATAATTCAACTATCCCTCACTTCTTAACACTTAATTAAGCCGACGTTTGGTCGTGAGCTCTAATTAAGACGACGCTTGGTCGTGAGCTCTAATCTCGTTTTCAAACGATATATTTAATACACATATTTAAACGAGTACATATTAAGAGTGGGTTCTGTTTCTGTCACATAATCAGCCAAAGCTACTTTGGATATATATTATAGCCAAAGCTTTCGCGCGTCTTGGGTATTTGGTGTCTATATTTTTTACATAAATAATAATGTGAATAATTAATTCACAAGAATTATAATGTGAATAATTAATTCACAAGAATTATACTAACACGTTTAAAAGTGACGAGTAATAATCTATGATATTAAATAATAAATAATTAGTTTTAAAAATTAAAATTTTAATTCTATTTCTATATTCTATTTAATTCATATTTACAATTTCCCTTAATAATAGAAATAATAATTGATTATTATTTAATTTAAATAATAATATTTATTAAGTTATTAGTTTTCATATTATATAATTTCATTTATGGTAATTTTTTGCAATAAACTTAATTAACTCTTATACTTATCCATATAAACTTTCTTTAGAAACTAAATATTTTAATTAAAATATAAATTAATTATTTTTTATTTAAATTAATATTATTATATATATATATATTATATATATTATATTAATAAGTTTTCAAATAAAAATAAAAATTAATTATTAGAGAGGCAACCGACTTCTCAAAATTGAGAGCCGTCCCTCCTCCTTGCTTTCCTCATCCCTATTTATCCCTAATCAGCTGCTCTTCTTCTATCAAGCTTCAAGTTGCCCTGATGATGGATCCCAGTTGGGATTCGAAACGTTGGCAGAAAAATCTTATTACTGTGGAATCTCCGATGTCTGAATCAAAAATATTACACCACAGAGGTCTCAAATCCAGAACATGTATTAGTATTGTAGGTTGATTACAAGAATTCATCGCTTATGCTTGACTAAATGTAGTTATGCGTACGTGTAGTCGATTTGGCATTTCTTATGCATGTTCATAGTTGCATGTGATAGTGTGTACAAGGGAATAATGATTGTTATCATCCATGCGGTCATAGCATGCATTATTGATATGCCCTTGTATTGATGGCATATCCTACCTAGAATTATATTTGTGTGTTGATGCACTTATTCGATGAATGTCTATTATGTTTATGTTATACATGTATCACATTGAATGGGTGATCTTGCAAATAAGATATCCTCCCCAAGCTACACTAAGGTACGTTGATTTATTGTGATTTGGTTATATGACATATTATGCATGGCACGAAGAAACATCAATGGCTAGCAAGATGATATATTACAAAGACTCTCCCTATGAATTTGAACAGCAATATGGTATTGAGAATCCTTCTGATTTGGAAGTTACATTGAGAAGCTTGAAGGAAGAAATAGGGAGTTGCAAAGCAGACAATGACAAAATCAAGTAGGCACAAGAGAAACAAGCAGAGGTTAATGCAATACTACTTCAGAGTTTTTCAAATTTGCAGCGACAAGGACCACTTTGAATCATCCATGTATACGAGGACAAGACTAATGGGGCATATGGCAACAACTCTCATAGTAGACGTAGGTTGGATAGATCTGACACAATCAGAGATGGCAAGATGTTGGACACTCTGGATAGGAGAGGTACTGGACACATGTATTATTCTAGTTCTGGTTCTGATAGGCATCATGATCGTCATTGTTATCATCCTTACAGGAGGAGTGATAAGGGATAATTTCCAAATGAGTTTAAGAAAGCGAATCCACCTACCTTTGATGGAGAGATGAAGAAATCATAGGATGTAAAAGCATGGTTACTGGGTATGAAGAAATTCTTCAGATTGCATGATTGCTCAGAAAACATGAAAACAAGGATAGTCACTTTCAGTCTCAAAGGTAAAGCGGATCTTTGGTGGGAAGATGTGAAGAATGTTAAAGGTATTGATGAAGATGTTTTGACTTGGCATGTGTTTGAAAGGCTCTTCAAGAAGAAGTACTTGTCGAAGAGGTACTATGATGACAAAGCTAAAGAGTTTTAAGAGTTGCGAATGGGTTCTATGACAGATGAGGAGTATACTAGTAGGTTTCTAGAGATGTTGTGATATGTGCCTTACCTCAAGGAGGAGAAGACTAAGGTTAATTGATTCATCAATGGATGGAAAGTTGCATACAAAGACCGGATTGAGTTCGATGAGCCTAGATCGTTGGAGGAGGCCATCCGAAAATTGAAGCATTGTTATGAGTAGTTGAAGTGCAAAGTTGAACCTAAAAATGACTTGAAAAGAAATGACAAAGCTAAAGGAAAATGACCACCAAAGAGAGGAAGACCTCAAGATGCAAGTGAGAAAGAGAATGCAGTTCCCTACAAAATATTCAATATAGCTAAGAAGGTACATGGAGAGCAGCAGGCCAGAGGTAGTGGTAGGGAACCATTGCAGTGTTAGATATGTGGTCAGGATCATCATAAGAGGGATTGTACGCAATATCAGAGTGGTGATAGACCCCAGATCTATAGTGCTCAGGAGGTGCATACAGTTGGTGATGTTGGTCATAGAATTCCTCGGATATATGCAGTTGTGGACAACAGGCAGGCAAATCATCAAGAATTAATCATTGAGATGGATGGTAAGCTTTGTGATCAAGTTGTTTCTATTTTGATTGATCCTGGATCTAAATATAGTTATAGTAATCTTGACCCGGTGTACAAGTGTGGCTTTAGAAAAGAAATCTTGGTTGGTACAGTTGGCTATAGGTATGAAGAAGTGAGTTCAACATTGGGTAAGAGCTTGTGCATTTCAGTTAAATGGCATGCCTACAACAACACATTTGAATGTACTTCCATAGGGATATATAGAATGCTTTTGGGTATGGATTGTTATACCTTCACAGGACCAAAGTGGATTGCTTTGATAAGGCCATTGAGTGTGTGGATGATAGTTGTGGAAAGAGGACTTTGAAGGGAAAGAAGAAGCCTACATCAGTGAGGATGATTACCACTATGCAGGCTAAGTGTAGTTGCATAAAAGGTTGTGTGGTTTTTGCAGTAAAAATTTCTAGCGACAAGGGTAAGGAGGTTGAGGGTGCAGATGTGTTAAGCAAGTACCCAGTTTTGCAGCAGTTTCAGGATGTATTCCCTAAGGACATTACAGAGTTTCCACCTCACAAGGAGGTAGAATTTTATATTGAATTTGTGCTAGGGTCATCTCCAACATCAAAAACACCTTACAGGATGAGCACACCTGAGTTGGTAGAGTTGAATTTGCATTTGAAGGAAATGTTGGACAAAGGATACATCAGACCCAATGTATTATCTTAGGGCGCACTAGTGTTGTTTGTAAAGAATAAAGATGGTACTCTTATATTGTATATTGATTATAGGTAGTTGAACAAGGTAATGTTCAAGAACAGGTGCCCTTTGTTGAGGATTGATGATTTGTTTGATCAGTTGAAGGGAGCAACAATGTTCTTTAAGATCAACTTGAGATCGGGATAACATCAGGTATGCATCAACAAAGTTGATATCTTCAAGACTGTGTTCATGTTCAGGTATGGGCATTATGAGTTTGTTGTTGTTCCATTCGGTTTGACTAATGCTCTAGCTACATTTATATGTTTGATGAATAGTGTGTTGCATCCTTATTTGGATAAGTTTGTTATTTTTTCATTGATGACATACGGGTATGTTCTAAAAATGAGGAAGAAAATGTCGAACATCTAGCAAGAGTGTTGAGGTTACTAAGATAACATCAGTTGTATGCTCAACTTAGCAAATGAAGCTTCTTTTAGACTGAGGTACATTACTTGGGACATGTTGTCTCCAAGGAAGGCATTGCAGTAGATCCAGAAAAGATAAAGGTTATCATGGAATGAACAACTCCTAAGAATGTATATGAGGTGAGATCATTCATGGGATTGGCAAGTTACTAAAAGAGGTTCATCAAGAACTTCTCACGCATTGCATATCCTATCACATCATTGCAGCAGAAAGGTAAGAAGTTCAAATGGACAAAAGAATGTGAGGCTAGTTTTGAGCAGCTTAAGTAATTGTTGAGACAAGCACCAGTGCTAAAGATTGCAGATCTGGATAAGGAGTTTGTAGTGTGTACATATGCTTGCAAGAGAGGATGTGGTGGAGTTCTTATATAAGAAGGACATATAATGTGTTATGAGTCACGGAAATTGAATGCACATGAGAAAAACTACCCAACACATGATCTTGCGTTAGTAGCGATTATACATGCATTGAAGATGTGGAGACATTATCTTTTGGGCAGGAGGTTCACATTGATGAGTGATCACAATGGGTTGAGGTATATTTTTTATTAGCTGAATCTAAATGCCAGGAAAGCTAGATGGTTGGCTACCCTTAGTGAGTTTGACTTCGAGATCATATACATCAAAGGAAAGGAGAATCAGGTTGCAGACACTCTTAGCATGAAGGCAAAGGTAAATCATATAGCAACTATGAGCTCTTATGGGACAAAGTTATAGGATAGGATTTGCAGGAAGGACATCGGGATGACAAATACATGGAGATCATGCACATGTTACAACAGGGTACATGTACATATGTAGGTAAAGGTATGGGTGCAAGTACAAGTACAGGTGATCAGAATGCAAATTATCGTCTCATGATAGATGGACTGGTGAGATTTAGAGACAGGATCTATGTACCGAATTGTAGTGAGCTGAAGAAGCTTATCTTGATGGAGTTTCATGTCAAGCCATACTTAGGTCATCCAGGATATCAGAAGACATTGACAACAATAAAAAAGTTATACTATTGTCTGAATCTGAAAAAGGAAGTGGTAGAGTTCATTGCTAGTTGTTTATATTGTCAGCAGGTAAAGGCGGAATGCAAGCATCCAGGTGGTCTACTACAACCTATAACAATTCTAGAATGGAAATGGGAGGTCATTTCCATGGATTTCATCATAGGTCTTCCGAGGACGGTGAAGTAGAATGATTCTATTATGGTCGTGGTCTATAGGTTGAGCAAGGTAGCTCACTTCATTCCAGTAAAGACTACGAATTCAGCCAATGAGGTAGCACAGGTGTTCATCAGAGAGAGAGTGAGACTACATGGTGTATCAAGGAAGATTGTGTCGGACAGGGATGCGAAGTTCACTTCCAAGTTTTGGAAGGAGCTATCTGCAGGCTTGGGTACAGAGTTGGCCTTCAATACAACTTATTATCTGCAAACAGATGGATAGACAAAGAGGGTTAATAGGATCTCGAAAGATATGTTGAGGATGTAAATGATGCACCAACAGAGGAAATGGGAAGAGTATCTACCGTGCTGTTTTGCTTTTGAATAGGTTATTCATTGTAAATATTGCAATGAGCTAAGTTATAAAGCTCCATAGGCAGTATGTTTGCCTTTCAACAGTTTTGATGAGGTCATGGTGTCTTTTAACACTGAGGATGATGCTTCCTAAGGGGGAGGGTTCTGTAACAACCATGATGTTTCCCAAGGGGGGTAGCGAGAGAGAAGAAGAATGCAAAAGAAGAAGAGGGAAGTAAGAGGAAGGGTTTCTAGAGGGGAGAAGAAGAAGTTAAATGATTGAGATTAACGGTAGCCAACTCTGTTGATCTCGGCCCCTCCATATTTATTAATATTGTTGGGATGTTTGATGATCCCCAAAGCTTCCGTAAACTTGCGCTTGAAATAATGATTTTCCTTAGTGATAATTTCAGTGTTTTCAAGGCACAAGTGGTGCTTACTTTTCGATGAGTGTTCAACAAGAGCAGAGGAGTGAATTCTCTCTTTCTTTATGTCAGCCCCATGTTCCCTGGGTCTTATTCTGAACGACCAACCAATCTCCCCAATGTAGTACTTTCCACATGAACAATTAATCTTATAAACTTCTTTGAACTGAAATTGATCAACCTTATCTTTGATAGATGTCATCTTATGTCGGATGGTTTCAAGGGCCTTGAATGTTGTGATAATACCATTTCTTTTGAGGATTTTTGCAATTTTGTCAGTGGTACCACAAATATATGGGAGGAACGCTTTAGCTGTAGGGGAAGGGGAAGGGGAAGGGGAAGGGGACTTCAGGGAGTGAGACTTTCTTTCGTCTTGTTTGATAGCTGTGCAAATGTCTTTGTAATTGTAGCTATTGTCAAGAAACACTTTCGTAAGGTGGTCTATTTCTTGCTGGAAATATTCTTTATCAGATAACCTTGAGGCTCTAGTGATGAGTGTGTTTAAAATCCCCATTTTTTGCGTTGGATGATGGTGAGAATCGACATGGAGGTAGTTATCTGAATGAATCTTCTTTCTATATACTTGATGTCCTATGCTACCATCTTCTTTTCTAGTGAGAAGAACATCTAAAAAAGGAATGGTATTATGTCTTCAAGTTCCATGGTAAATTTGATATCTTCAGAAATTCCATTTAGACGATCTAAAAACTTGTTAAGTTCCAAGTCACCATGGGGCCATTTTACATTGGTGTCATCAACATATCTTTTCCATCTTTTTGGCTTTAAGTGATAAGTGTTAATGGCCTTCTTCTCAAACATCTCCGTAAAGAGGTTGGCAACAATGGGTGATAAGGGAGAGCCCATTGCCACACTAGTAGTTTGTTCAAAGAATTCCCCTTAGAAACTGAAAAATGTTGATCTAAGACAGATCTCTACGAGTTTAGCTGTTAGAGGGTCAGTAACACCTTTGACAACTTCGATTGCTTCATTAAGAGGAATTTTGGTGAATAATGAAATAACATCAAAGCTTATGGTCATATCCTTAGGTTCATACTTGTCATCCTTGATTAGATCAACAAAGTGTTTACTATCCTTAATGAAGGAGTCAATGTTACCAACAAGAGGGCTAAGTATACTAGAAACATATTTGGTTAACATATATGTGGGAGAACCACTGGTGTTTACGATCGGTCTCAGTGGAATTCCCTCTTTGTGAATTTAAGGGAGACCATAAATTATAGGGGTGATTTCACTGCATGGAATTAATTTCTTCTTTAGATGGTCATCGAGATTTGATTTATTGACAACTTTCTTGACCTCTTTAATAATTTTTGAAATCCGATTATGCTGCAGTTTTGTGTAACTTCCACTATTGTAGAGGTGATCTCTCATTTTTAAGTTATAATCCTCCTTGTCCATAATTACTATTGCTCCACCTTTGTCAACCTTCAAAATGACAATATTGTCATCATTTCTTAGGGTTTTAAGAGCCAATAAAAAGAAAGAAAGAAGAAATAAATTATTTTAACGTCCACGAGGCTAAAGATAGCCTATGGAACATATTGCTTCTTCATCTACTTGATGTATTCAACCCTTTTTTTGTGAAGCTTCAAAATAAATGCTCCCAACTTCTCGACAAACCCCTCGCTAAATAGATTATCCTAAGAGCTAGCTGCCAGCATATCTGCATAACTTTCCCTGTTGTCTTTGAAGGCCTCACATTCTAAAATGGAATGTTTTTCTATTTCCACTTTTCTAGAAGAAAAAAAAATGCATACTCTTTCCTCCCACACTTCTTTTGGCTTTTTCTAGGACCCTGTTTCACAATGGAGTTGATGAGAATTAGTCCTTAACTGAGCAATAAGAATTTTGGCTCTCCAAGAGATATTGACCTCTATGTATGTTTTTGGTTGATGACTATGAGTGGGATTAAACACTTCAATATAATACTTTTTGTTTTTTCCTAGCTCCTTATCCCAAATATGCTTGTGGAACTTTTCCATAACAAAAGTTTTTATCTCTTCGCTGTTTATGAGACACACGTTGAAGCAAATGCCCCATTTACTAAACCATTTGTTATTTTGTTGCATCCAAGTTTTTTTGCTCTTGCACAATCTATCATTAAAGACAACCTTAGGCCATCTACCTTCTTCCATTTGCTCAAATTTTTTTAAATACATTATACTCGCACCATAGCAATTGCTTCAATAGGAGCAGTCTATGTTTCACTTAACAAGATAGCATAAGGAATTGCACTTTTAATCTTAAATTTGTTTGTAATTAAACATTTCTGAATTTTCTCAATTTGTCTCCACTGCATATCGGATGTACTGCTGTACTGCTGATCCATAGTTCACAACCATAGAGAATCACTAGAATCACTAGAAGCCTAAAAAAGTTTAAGTGGTTTTCTAGTCATAGTAATTTATTATTTAGATTAGATTTTGGAGATTTAGCTCTGCTCATGATAAAAAGCACAATTTACTAATTCGTTCTTTGTCAACATCACTTAACCCTCGAATGCTATCCTTTCAAAAGGGATTCATTATGGGGCAATGACAAACCCTAGGCCTTTATTAAGCACGTCTATTTAATCGTTGCTTAATATATGCGAAGAAATGTTGACCACTTTGTTGCTTGAAGAAGGAGGTTGAACGGAGTTAATGGTAGTCCCTCTTTGTTGGCATTGAGGGCAGCAGAAGCGTTAAGAGTAGTCCAGAGGTGGCTTCGAATGGCGGAGGCGAGTTTTAAATGCAGGTTATAGGTCGTGCCAGATAATTTAATAAGATCACCTCGGGTTTTATGTTGGGTGGTATATTCTATGTTGTTTCTTTTTATTTATTTATTATTTTTTTTTCTTTTCTTGTGATTACCATAGAATCTATGAAATTTCCTTCCTAAGCTATGTTTATCTCCTTTTCATGCATGAATTTTTTGCTTGTGCTAATAATTTGATAAAATATGAATTTGGGGGAGTTCAACCCACATATTTCTACTGTGGAAACTCAATTTTCACCTATAGGTTGGAACTATAGAAAACACATGTATCTCTGACATTGCAACCTAATGCTCTCATGACAAATGTAAAATACCCTTCCTCCTAAATTTTAAATTAAATTCTCTAATTGAAACAAAATTCATACAGACAACATGCCCCAATTTTTCTCATTCACCTCACTCAAGCAAACAAAACAACATTCAAGTAAAAGTTTACACAATCTAATTAACATAGTAAAATATAATACAAAACTCATCTTTTAACGGAAGAATTGACTACCTACATTAAAGGAGAGGTTCCTTCCAACCATAGGCTTATTGTTCTATTTCTCCCAATAGCAAGCCATCCTCAAGATTTAACTTCTCTCTTGGTTGTCCACTATCCACACACAATAGCCCAAAACCAAGATTTTTACTCCAATAGAAATTCCAATCCACCAACTCTCTTTCCCTTGAACCTACACAACCGAGGGAATGGGATCCACTTTTCTTCCATGCAGTGCCTCAAGCTATCCCACTTCCCTAGAAAAATTGACTAGAAAAAATGGTCATTAAGCTATCCCACTTCCCTGGAAAAATTGATTAGAAAAAATGGTCATTAAGCTATCCCACTTCCCTAGAAAAATTGCTATCCCACTTCCCTGGAAAAATTGACTAGAAAAAATGGTCATTAAGCTATCCCACTTCCCTAGAAAAATTGACTAGAAAAAATGCTCAGAAAATGACCATTTTGTCTATTAGTTAGACTACTAGCGTAAATATAGATAGAATTATTTTTTTTCAATTTTTTTTTTCAAGCAAAATTATTACTTTTTGTTGTTTAAATTACAATACAATTTCAAGCAAAATTGTTATTTTTTGTTGTTTAAATTACATTTTTGAATGTATAAATGGATTCAACACCTTAAAAAATCTAAATAACTGAAACCCCGGTTTTTAAAGAATCTCTTATGAATTTTGGGTAAAATTAACCTGACAATCTGGCTCAAACCCAATTTTTTTTTAATTCTCTCATGAATTTTGGTTAAAACTAACCAGAAAAAATCCGAATCGCTGAAACCCAGTTTTTAAAAAATCTCTTATGAATTTTGGTTAAAATTAACTGGACAATCTCGTTCAAACCTGGTTTTTTTAAAATCTCTCATGAATTTTGGTTAAAACTAACCTGAAAAAATGTCGTGAAAAAGTTCATTTAGTCTATTAATTAGGCTATGGGTATATAATAATATATATAATGATTGTTCTAGAAACCCCACTGCCACATAGATATATGTATCTGTAGAGTTTCTAGAAAAATCATTCCTATTAATTATATATATAAAAAGTAAAAATACGTATAAGAACAAAACCCTAATAACGAAGCCCTAATGATATAAATAGAAGTAGCTAAGGAAGAGGGCGCAGAGCTACCTCTGTCTTACTCTCAACAAAAGGATGCAAAGATTGATGTTGTTTTTGACAGAGTACTCACGCATGAGAAGGAGTAGTTGTATAATGGGAGATGCATTATTTCTCCTAACATTGGAGGCCGAGAAAAAGATTGAGGAAAAGAATGATATAGCATCACCATGGAAAGTAAGTTATGAAGTGCTCTCTACTTGTCTCGACTGTCCAAGATCTTTCTTTGATCACTTTTTTGTTTTTTTTGGTTCCATGGGCTTTAGATACCTTTTGTCTTCTTGTTCAATGATAGATGTGGTTTAGTTTTCACTTCCTTGTTAGAATAGTGAGCTTTTTGTCTTCTTGTTCAATTATAGATGTGGTTTAGTTTTCACTTCCTTGTTAGAATAGTGAGCTTTTTCTTGGTTTTGGTTTTGGTTTTCGCAACCATAAGATCTACTACCCAACTTGTTATATATAACTTTTTTTTGTTTCCATTGATGAAAATCACTGTGTAGCTTTTGTTTATTCCTGGTTTTGGTTTTGTTTATTCCTGGTTTTGGTTTTGGTTTATCTACTGCCGAACTTGTTATATGTAATTTCTTTTGTTTCCATTAATGAAAATCATTGTATAGCTTTTATTTATTTTTGGCAACAATAAGATCTACTGCCCAACTTGTTATATGTAACTTCTTTTGTTTCCATTAATGAAAATCATTGTTTTTTCTTCTGAACAAAAAAGTTGAAACTAAAATTATGCCAAACAATAGGATCTACTGCCCAACAATAAGATCTACTGCCCAAGAGCATTACCGCTCTGATACTAGTTATTATTTCACTGGTCCACACTTTGGTCCGATCCCTGGCTGCTTACAATTCCTTTTGTGTATTAGGGTCACAGGCAAATACAGTGGTGAGAAACAAGGGATTCGACCGACGTTCTTCTCCTCTTGCGTTGATCCAACAAATTACGTTTTATGTTTCCAATATATTTTTATGCAATGCCCTCTTGAATTAATTACGTTTTTCTATTGAATTAATTAAAAGTTCAACAACATGATGTCTTATGCTGCCCCCCTTCACAGATATGGACAACAACGACTCCACTCCACCAAAGTGGAATGGATTTGAACAGTTCTGGCGTCCAGTGGGAGGCTTCAGGATTTCATGATTGTGAGAATAATGGGAGGAGCGCAGTTAAAATTTTATCCAACGGCTGCACCGGAAGAACATCAAGGAGGTTGAGGTTGCTGTCGCTGTTGTTGTTTCTGGGGCTGCGGCTGTGGAAGAACAACATCAAGAAGGTTGCTGTTGCTGGCGCTGCAACAACAACAACAAGGTTGCTGTTGTTGTTGTTGCTGTTCAACAAGGTTGCTGTTGTTGTTGCTGTTTAAGAAGGTTGCTGTTCAAGAAGGTTGCTGTTGTTGTTGCTATTGCTGGCGCTGCAAGTTCAATAACATGATGTCTTATGCTGCGCTGCAAGTTCAATAACATGATGTCTTATGCTGCCCTTCACAGATATGGACAACAACGACTCCACTTTGAAGAGTTCTGGCATCCAGTGGGAGGCTCCAGGATTTCTTGATTGCGAGAATAATGGGAGGAGTGTGGTTAAAGTTTTATCCAACGGAAGAAAAAAAAAGGAATCAATGGCATGAGATGGAGTAAAAGGAGATTTAAAATTACCTTGCATGAACATCAAGGTGGGTCACTCTCTTTATATTTATGTATCTACAATATTTTTCACACATTGAAGTATCATCAACACCCATAACCTCTGTAACCATTTCCATCCGTTCATTTTGTCTCTCAGTTTTTTGCATTATGTTCTGCAATGCTGGTAAATTCATCTGCCTGTTCATTTGCCTCATTGCTTTGGTGACACCCTTCATTGCCTCCCCATGGTTTGAGTTGATTTAAGAGTCCGCCACAAAAATTCCCATTGAGATCAAAGCATAAATGTACTCTCTAAATCTTTGCTATTAAAAAACATAAATTTGGTTCGGAAGGAAGAACTGTGATAAATTGGGAGACTCAAAAAGAAGTATGCCAACTAAATTTTGATCCAGAAACAGCAGTGCTTCAAGTTTCTCCTTTCTACCTCATTGTCCATGGAACTGCAGCGATGAATGCAAAGAGCAAAAGTGGTTATGATGCTATTCATTTCTTTGGGAATTGCCCTAAGCCAGGGGATTGTTATGTTTTCATATCAATACAGCAATAAATGTTTTAATATCTTGTTATATTTATAAGTTGTTTTTTATATTATTTGTGTTGGTTTATGTTTAGTAATTGTGTTATATTTAGAACATATTTTGATGCAGACAACATAAAATATTCTACATAAACTAAAATTAAATAGTAGTAATATAAATGGTTAATAGCATATACTCAAGATAAAATCCCTAAAGTGCATAATCCATTCCAATTCATTCTAGCAATTTTTTTTCGATGTATTTGTTATCATTTTATGAGTTAGCTTTGACATTAAAGGAATTTATAAGTATGCTATATACCGTATATAGTAATACCAAGGTTGTTGAACTTATCACATGTATTACCAAATCTTTTTCATCATTTTGAGTCTTAAGTACAAGTAAAATAAATAATAATAATGAAAGCTATGACACCATAACTTCAGCCATTTAAAATTACCACAAAATTTGTGTGGGTGGCTTCACCATGATAACAAACATATACATTATGGTAATAAACATCTAAATGTGAACCGTGCTGTTGTGGATGCTCAATATTTCTTGTAAATTAGTGTGAATGCTTTTTTCGTGACAACACTTGTCTTTGTAATTATTAATGAATGTTGCAGCCTTTTTGTTCTAGATGTTGCTACAATTCATTTCTTTATATCATGTATAGGTTGGTGCTTTAGATAGAATTTTTCTTGTGCAAAGGAGAAACTTGAAATGCAAGACAACCATTAAAGGATTGCTGGTGCAGGAACTGAAGAAAAGGGAGCTCTTGAAATTAAATGAGATGCAAGAGGAGGTATGCAGGCCCATGTTGATTGAGAAACAACGACAAGAAAGAAAGGACAAGCATTTTTGAAGGGATTGCACGTTGCAGGTTAGGAAGGACGCAACAATAATGGCGACCGAGGAGAAGACCAAGAAAAGGTTGGACGCGAAAAGAGAGAGAGAGAGGAGAGATTTAGAAGAAGAAAAAAAAGAGGGAAAATAGAGAGACGGATGAGGTGAGATTCAACACAAGCTTCCCATAGGCAACACTGAATAGAAAAGGAAAAAATAAGGGGACTGGCTCTTGATCCCTTGGGGTTGTGGGTTTAGTTAATGCTAGTCTGTAGACCCCTATAACATCTTCAAGTCCTTAGAGGTTGTGGGTTGAGATAGAATCCCTAGAGCCCTATAACACCTTGGGTATCTGGAGGCTGTGGGTTGAGACATAGGTCTCTGGAGCCTTGTAGCATCTTGGGTCCCTCGAAGCTGTGGGTTGGGATGGAATCTCTAAATCCCTGTAACAACTTGAGTCCCCTTGAGGTTGTGGGTTGAGATAACATAATCTAGAGCCCTGTAACAACTTGTGTAGATGTCATCCTAAAGCTAAAGCGGAGGAAGACTAGAATGAAGACTAGTGGTTACCTTCGTGATGGTACAGTGAATTTTGGACTCCCTAGAAGGGGGTGAATAACTATGTGAGCACTTGGGGGTGAGGTTGGGCATCTACAGACTCCTGTTTTCAACCAAGTAAGAAGCTGTTAGTTGGTGGGATTGAGGAAGGAAGTCCTCTGGAATCTAGAAATCAGTGGCAGATTGGTGTGCTAGTCCTCGAAGCAAGCAAACCCCCCAGACTCTGGAATTTGGATCGGGGGTGACGACTCTAAGTAAGTGTGACTGCAACTGTCTATGGTTGGGTGGAGAGAACTTGTCCCAAACTTAGTTTCCTTGCATGTTCTAAGATAAGTAATTGTGTATACTATCTAACTCTCAATGAATCATGTTATTGTGTTATGGATAATGGTTTTGAACTTAGGGACTGCATTGCACTGCTGAAACTCGCATATGTGATACATTCCTCATGGGAATATGTTAATGTGATTTGTATACATGTATGTGTATGTGTTGAATACATGAATATATGTGTGAGAAATCTAAAAGTGAAATATGTGTAACAATTTCTAATTGTAGGCATGGAATATCTAGCACATAAAAGGCATAATAAATCACATGGTAATGAATACTAGGCCATAATGTTGCACCAAGTCTAGATTCATGCATATGCTTAGTTGTGTGAGAAACAACATATAAATAACTCATTAAGAAAAAGACAGAACACGTTACAAATCATGGTCGTGCCATGAGAGCTTGGATTAACACTTGAAGAATAGTGGGCTCTCAGACCCTTTTTATTAATATAATATTACATGAAAGGCCCTATATATAGTAGTGTTTGTACTCGCTTGTGAGTTATTCGTTTTCACATTACAAGTTGTTATGTTTCACAATGAGCACTGCCTTAATGTCAAAGGGAGTTTTCCCTGGTATCAGTCGAGTCACCAGCTTTACATGAATGTACTTCAGCCTTGCATTTTTGGTAGGAAGGATTGTTGTTTTTGGCATTTTAAGATGACAGTCGAGGAACCTGATGGCTCTCTGTATCGACATGGAGCTGTTTGCAGGCCCGACACAGGGTCTGGAGTCGTCAGCGTGTGGCAATCAAGGTAGGAACCTCTCCAGAGTCTGCGCCAAGTCCGTGGTAGGTAATCCATGTAGGAGCGCCTATGCCTCCCAGAGTGGAATTTAGTCCCCGTGGGATGGGAAGAATCGTAGGCCAGGAACTCGTTGGAGAATTGATCACTCAAGCTCGAGAGGGATAATGTCATAAATCACCGTATGCAACCAAGGGTACCATTGTGACATTGTGAAGCACATCTGCGGGTCTACTTGACTCCTGAGAAGGAGCCATACTCGACAAGGTTAGATCAGAGAAGCCTGTGCAAAAATGAAGCTTGTAATCGGGAAGGTTGTCGAGCTCTTCGTCCAAGACACTGTGCGATGTAGAGTCAAGAGTCTTTGACCAAGTCATGGTGGGAATAGGAAGGGAATCTCGAGGAAGGAGACGATGAGCTTATAGAAGAAGTTAGGCTAACCTTATCCCCTAAACGGTAAAAAGCTTAGTCAAAGGAGGCTCTTGGTTGGTGGAGATAGATTCCCTTCACACAATTGGTCAGAATGAGAGGGAAGCGTAGAAGATAATTTAAATTAGTTTCAGGGACTTAGTGGGAAAATGGGCTTCAAGGTTTTGTTGAGAGATGGTGACAAATATTTCTTTGTTCCCCGAATCCATTAGGCAAGGGAAGGCGGCCAGAAGGGGCCACCTCAGAAGCTGGGAAGCTCGAAACCCCAAAGAGTTGTGTGGATGGTGTTTTAAAGGGTTTTGGGTTTGAGGGTTATTATTCACCACGTAAGGCCTATTGGAAATTGTAACTAGGTTCGGTCTTCATTTAATGTATTTGCTTCATCATGTAATGTACTTATCAAAAGAATAAAGAAAATTATTATTATTATTATTATTGTGACTTATTAAAGAATGGGTTTCATGCTTGGGTCACCTTGTTTTAGGTAAAAGTCCCCATTGAGGACCTCTAGGATTTATTTTGAGTCAATAAAGTCATTTTACTTTTAAAGAGGCCCTTCTTGGGCTTTTGAATTATGTAAAAAGGTTAAGTATTGAGTCAAATATGATTTAAGTATCCTCCACACCAAGTCGGCCTAGAAGAGAGATCAAGTCGGCCTAAGGACCCTAATTCAACCCACAAGAAGTCTATAAATACAAGCTAGTCAAAGTCATTTGGAGCATCAATCTCTCACAAGAAGTTCGATATCTCTCTAGTTGGGAAAAATGCAAAGTCTGTTGTTGGGAAGCCGAAGTAAGTGCGAGTTTGGGGGAGTATAAGGAGAAAGGAAAAATTGAAATTTTGGTGCCTCTCTCTCTGTTTCGTGTCCTGGATTGGGAGATCGAAGTCTTCCAAGTTTCATTGTTTTCAGAATCTGCCAGTTGCCGAAAGGTGTTGGCAAGTTGAAGTTGCTTGAAAGGGGTCGAAATTATGGAAGGTTGACTTGGTGTGGAGGGAAGGTCTGGTCTTGGTATAGGGTGAAGAGTCTCAAAGAATACTATTGACTGGGTTTTCCCCTCGAGGGGTGTTTTTCCCTGACACCGTGCTTGCATATGGTGTCTATTGTTTTATGTGTTGCTTCTTTGGTAATTGCTTAATGAACTAAAATAAAGAAGATATAAAGAACTGTAATAATAAGAAACATCACAGATAATTATCAAGAATAAGCAAATCTTTCTGCCTTTCTGATTTTCTAACATGGTATCAGAGCTTTGGTGAAGAACGAAGAGAAAGTCAGTTTCAAGAACTTGATCAAGGATCTATTCAAAAGGATTATCTCAGGGAAGGAATCTACTATATTCAAGGAATATGTCTAACAAAATCGAGGGAGAGAACAAACATGAAGAGGCCTCAAACTACAGGTCTTGAAAGAAGAGGATTCACCTCATCTTTGAAAAGAACAAGGTACTAGACTTGGTCAAAGAAAAAGTAAAGAAACCTACACAGAGTTACAATGATGATGACAAAGTGAAATTCAGGGAACTAGAACTGGTGGCTATGACTGTGATGGTAGAAGGAATAAAGGACAACCTTGTCCCATTCATAGCTAACATCGATCATGCTCAGGAAATGTATGAAGCCTTATCAAAGTTATTTACTATTAAGAACATTGGTCAAGTAGCAAATTCAAAGAATGAGCTAAGGACCACAAAGTTGACTCAAGAAGACAAAGTGGCATCCTTCTTTGTGAAGATATCAAGAATAAGGGATGATATCTTGGCCATTTATGAAATTATTCTAGATAAAGAACTCGTGATCACTGCCCTATTAGATTTTCCATCCTCTTGGGGTGCTTTTCCTGCAAGCCTCAACAATTAGAAGGAAGCTCCCACTTTTGAAGAACTATGGACTGCCTTCATTTAGGAAGAATTGAGGATCTCATTAGCCAATCCTGAAGGAGTATCAAATGCCTACATTGCTCAACACAAAGGAAGGAAATCAAAAGGACCAAGGAAGAAATTTGACATGTCCAAGGTAGAGTGATATCAATATCATAAGAAGGGTCACTACAAGAGTGATTGTCCTGACAATCCAAAGAACATGAAGAGAGATACAAATTATGCTAAATTTGCTGAAGAAGGAGACCCAAAGAAAGAATCTGATATAACATATTTTGGAAAGGACATTTTTATTGTTTTTATAAGTTTGTAGGTATCCCACAAACTTTGGAGGGAGCCCCCAACAACTCCCAAAGATAAGTATCGCATCTCCTTCCAGTTATTGGTTTCATGTACTTGTTTAAGTATACTAATCACCATTCTCCCTCTATTGTCTTGATTAGGAAGACATCTACTATATCCTCAAGGAGTGTGGAAGAAAGCCACCCAAGGAAAGGTTTGTCAAGAAACAAAGGTATGCCTTAAATTATAATACATTGATTTCTTTATATTAAAGGTTTATTCATTTGTTAGTATATTACTAACATTGTTATGTCTAGCTATATTGAATCATAATGATTTTTGATTTGGGTGATTCGTCTCTTGATAAATCTATACCCACCTCACTCATATTCTTAACTGATTTTGAAGAACCCTAGATAGGTCCTAGAAAACCCTAACCGAAGGTTATGCTAATGTGAATGTCTGAAACCCTAAACTGCTTAGGCATATTGTGAAATGTTGTTTGAAGTTTTTATTGATGATGTCATGTTTGTGATTTTGGTATGATCAGGAAAGCCTAACTTATTAGGGTTGAATGATAAAGTCTAAAATCACGAACCTATGAAGTTTTGGTAATGTTGGGTTTG
>APFE030442829.1:0-50338 GCA_000404065.3 Pinus taeda | reverse complement strand
GCTTGATTTTTCATTGATCGCATGCTTGGGTTCAAGTGTGATGGGATCAGTGTGGTTCTTGGACAGTGGTGCGTCTTTTCACATGACGGGAGATAGAGATTTGTTCTCTGATCTGGAGGACAAAGATCTTGGAGTGCACATCGAGATGGGCGATGATGGTAGATACAGTGCGATCGGTATCGGTACCATTTCCTTTGAGAGGGAGTCTGGTAAACCATTTGTATTGAAGGAAGTCATGCATGTTCCAGGATTGAAGAAGAATCTCATCTCAGTGGCGATGTTAGAAGACAAGGGGTATGATGTTGTTTTCAGCGAGGGAAAGGCCTTCCTGCGCAGCAAGACAACTGGTGAGACCCGGAAGATAGGGGTTCGAGTGAGGAACTTTTATCAGTTGCATGTAGATGGATGCACAGCAATGGCAGGCAAGGCAGAAGGATTGGTGAGCCGGGATTATGGCGAGTTGTGGCACAGGAGATTGGGTCACCTTCACCATGGAGCCTTGAAGATACTGCAGCAGATCACTACAGGGCTTCCTAAAGGCACACTTGCGCAGTCAGATCAGTACAAGGGGTGTACTTTGGGGAAGTTTGTGAAAGCCACCTTTCACGAGAAGGATAGTCGCGCCACGATGATCCTTGAGAGAATTCACACAGACGTGTGTGGACCTTTCTCAGTTGCTTCGACAGCAAAACACAGGTATTATGTGATTTTTGTTGACGATTTCTCTCGTAAGTGTTGGATCTTCTTCATGCAGAAGAAGAGCGAGACATATTCAAAGTTCTGTGAATTCAAAGCACTGGTCGAGAAGGAGTTGGGGAAGAAGGTGAAGGCTCTTAGGAGCGATAATGGTGGTGAATACATCTCGGACGAGTTCAAGGATTTCTGCAAGGCAGAAGGGATTCGTAGAGAGCTCATAGCCCCCCATAACCCACAGCAGAACGGGGTAGCTGAGCGGAAGAACAGAACGATTGTGGGTGCTGCATGGGCAATGTTGCATGATCAGGGCCTACCTCTTCACTTGTGGGCAGAAGCATGCAATACAACAGTTTATGTGCAGAACCGTTGTCCTCATAGGATACTTGGCATGAGTACACCTGAGGAGACTTATTCTGGTAAGAAGCCTGATCTTTCTCATTTGAGGATTTTGGTGCTAACGTTTACATGCATGTAACGAAGGATGCCAGAAAGAAGTTGGATCCGACTGCAGAGGTTGGGATATTTGTGGGGTACACTGATACGCCCCACAACTATCGTGTGTATTTTCCAGACAGTGGTAAAACTGTTGTGCGACGGGATATAAAATTTCAGGAGGAGAAAGCCATGAAGTGTTCGCTTGAGAGGGAGCTACACTTGAATGCAGATGAGGAGCTATTAGTTCCTAAGGATGAGCTTCAGGACGTGGATCAGCCACAGGACGAGGTTCATGGAGTGGAAGAGACCACTCATGCAGCGCCAACCATCAGAGGGCGAAAGAGCTTGACAGAAGCTGAGCGACTGGCTCAAGATGCAGAGAAAGTTGTAGGACCACTTACAGCCCAACGCAGGCAGAGACAGTCACCTGATCGGTACACTGGATACATGGCTCTTATGAGCAAGTGTGTTGTGACTGAGCCATCCTCTTTCGAGGAAGCTGTGGAGGATCCCGCATGGGTAGACGCCATGGTGGAAGAGTATGATTCTATTATCAGAAACAGTGCATGGGAGATTGTTCCTAGACCGGAAGGGAAATCAGTGGTGGGTTCGAGATGGATCTACAAAGTTAAGCAGGCAGCTGACGGGAGTGTGGAGAAGTACAAGGCAAGATTTGTTGCCCGAGGCTTTTCACAGATTGAGGGGATCGATTATGAGGAGACCTTTGCACCTGTCGCAAGGTATTCTTCCATACGGACGATTCTTGCTCTCTCAGCGCAGATGGGATGGCACATTCATCAGATGGATGTGAAGACTGCATTCCTCAATGGAGTCATTGAGGAGGAGGTGTACATTGAACAACCCGAAGGCTTTGAAGTCTTCAGCAGCGAGTCGCATGTGTGCAGGCTCAAGAGAGCGCTGTATGGGTTGAGAAGCAAGCACCACGTGCTTGGTACACATGAATAGATAGCTATTTCACAGGACTTGGATTCTCCAAGAGTGAGGCGGATCCTAACCTATACCAGATTGTGGTGGAGGGTAAGTTGCTTATCATTGTACTGTATGTTGATGATTTGATTCTAACGGGTGATGAGCTGTTGATACTGTCATGAAAGAAGGATCTTGCTACAGAGTTTGAGATGAAGGACTTGGGCCTCCTTCACTATTTCCTAGGATTGAAAATATGGCAGCGCAGTGGTGGACTATTTGTTTCTCAGGGCAAGTATGCTCGGGAGATACTGGAGAAGTTCAACATGCATGGCTGCAAGCCTCTTGATACTCCTCTTCTTGGAGGTTGGAGGAAGGAGGATGCCACTTCGGGAGAGAAAGTGGATGCCACTTTTTATCGGCAGTTGGTGGGGTCGCTGATGTATTTGGTCAATACACGACCTGATATATGCAATGCAGTTAACCAGCTTTCACAAGCTATGGTTAAGCCTACCAAGCTCTTCTGGAAGGCGGGCAAGCATGTATTGCCCTACTTGAGAGGCACATCAGGATATGGTTTATGGTACAGACAGGAGGATGAGGTGAAGCTATGTGGCTTCACGGATGCAGATTGGGCAGGGAGCCCAACGGACAGAAAGAGCACATCAGGAGGGATCTTCAGTATTGGATCGACAACAGTTTCTTGGTACAACAGGAAATAGAGATCCGTGCCACTCAGTTCAGCGGAGGCCGAGTATATGGCAGCAAGTTTGGCTGCATGCGAGGCTATATGGATGAGGAAGATCCTAGTTGGTTTGTTCGGTTCTCATTTGGATCCTACTGTGATTTACTGTGATAACCAGAGTTGCATTAAACTCTCGGTTAATCCTGTATTTCATGATAGATCTAAACATATTGACATCAGGTACCATCATATCAGAGATTGTGTGCAGCGGAGGATCATGTTACTTTCGTACATTCCAACGGAGGATCAGGATGCTGATATTCTGATGAAGGCTCTCACAAGGAGCAAATTCGAGTACCACCGAGGCAGGATAGGGGTTGCTGATAATCCATATCTTGTCGAGAGGGAGTGTTGAGATTGCAACAAGATGATGGAGCTTAGTGAAAAGAGTCGCCTTCACTAAGTGGGCCCGCAGGCTATTTTTGGCGCAAGTCTATTTTTAGACTATGTCTATTTTTAGACATATGGATCATGTCTATGGATTGCAGGTTGCTGTTTATGGATGATTGATCAATTTGAAAAAATAGATGGACTTCTATTTTTAGATCACAGCGGAGTGACTGCTCAGTCTAAATATAGAACAGTCAAATATTATTAGCTCATAATAATATTTAGACTATAAACTTTGTCTTATTCTCTTTGAGCACTTCAGGATGAGCTACGGATGTGGTACATGCAGATCCCAGAAGGAAATACGTGGTTACCTATGGGATGACTAATATTTGCATGCAGGACTTCAGTTAGAACTCAAGTGAGTTTAGTTTAGTGGACTGGAGGTGCAGTTGATGGAGTTGTGTTCAGTTTAGCTTTGTTAAACTGGTTGTATTTAGTCTAACTGGAAAATAGACTAGAGATGAGTTGGGTGAATTAGTTATTAATTAATTCACAAGTTATTAACTCATAATACAACTAATGAAAACATCAGTTAACTCAGTTGCATGTCAGTGCATGTTCAGTTCAGCAGGGACAGGTGTTAGAGAATCAGATTGCTATCAGTTGTGACTATAGTTGTGCATCAGATCTTGCACAATCAAGGGATTGAGTATGCCAATGAGTTTGCCCACGTATTTGCCCACATTGTAGCTTGTGCTCATGTGATTTTGCCAAGTAAATACGTGGTTGCCTTGGAATTATCATCAGTTCTTGAGCAGGTATTGAGCAGCGGAGGCAGGCAAGCAGCGAAGGAGATTTGAGCCAGTGATTGATTCAGATCTGAGCTGTATTGTGTGTAACAGAGGTGGAGATACTTGTGAGAAGTATTATGCTGTGTAATGTTACATGACTCAATCATTAATATACAGATAGTTGGGGTTTTTAGCGAGATGCTTTCCCCGGGATACATACTGTGTTAATGTGTGAATGCTCTTGATGTTTTATTGTTATTGATGCTGCTATATTGATGATCAACGTAGAGGAGCTTATGTATTGTGTATGTTTTCCGCAATAGTACATGATCAGGATAATCTCTGTTGAATATGTGTTAAATTATTCAAAATTTCTACAAGGTTAATGAACCAAGGGTAGTTGATATTGCCATCATTTAGCCCTATCTAGAAATTTTCTTCAATGTGGCATGCCATGATGAAAACAAATCATGATGGGTGACAAAGTTGCAAAGACACATGAAAATATATGTAAATGTGATAGCCATAAGTATAATAGTGTTGGTTTGTACCATGTGAAGGAATCAACATTAGTCCTCTAGGTGGTAGTTTCCAACAATGAAACTAACTTTGCATAATTAAGATGTCAATTACTAATCATCAAATCTAGGAGGTAAATAGGTGCCACATGACACTAATAAATCTGGAGTCTCCATTTTCTCAATTGAGGTTTGTTGGGAAAAACATATTTTAACATTAAAAATTAATTAAGATGATTGGATTTTGTCTCTTGCTATTGTTTTTATATTACATTTCCTTGAAACCTAGTAAATTGATTCATAATTTTCTTTATAAAAACCAAAAATATAAACCGTTGATATTTTGGAAACATAAATCACAAATACATTGACTTTTTAACTTAGTATGCATAGCGGAAAATAAATCAGAATACAAACACATCAACCATAAAACACAAGATACGATGTGAGTATTTTATTATTCTTCTGTGGTAAAATATTTTCTTCTAAGAATTACAACAAGGGAGAAACTTCCTAGTTTATCACATAAATAAAACTAATCAATCCTTCATCATAAATCAATATGAACACTGCCTCCTCTATCTTCCAAAATTCTGCGCAGATTTGCCTGTCTACTTGCACGTGCGAGAAAAAATGCTCTCCTCCAATGCACACATGTGAACTGGATCTACGCATCTAATCTCAGGGCTAAGGAAATTCTACCTTTACTTGATTTGAATCTCTTCTAGAAGTTGAACCTCTATGAATTGTTGAAATCTCAACCATCCATTTTCTACATTCTCACACCTGCTTGTGCTCAACTAAATTACCACTTACTTGCTTTTATCTCCTCCTATAATTTTGATCTAAACCGTAATCTCCTTCTCAATGACTGTGATGAAATCATGATCAATGGTTAATATTAAATCATAATTTAAATTAGGATTTTCTTTTCCTAAGTCTAGCTTTAGGAAATAGTTAAATAAATTTATATTATGCCAAAGTTGTAGTTCTCTATTCTTTTGGTAGTGTTGGTACTTAGACAAGCAAACATCTTATCTACTATAATCAACACTCCCTCTTAGAGAGGAAGGTGTTCTACGCTACACCCAACTTCTCTTTGAGGTAAGAAAATATAGTCACTAACAAAACCTTGGTCAGAGTGTTTGTTGTCTTCTCCTTTGTTGGTATGTACTTTAGTGTAATGACAACTCTTTGAATAATATATCTAATGTGGTGATAATGTATGTTGATGTGCTTGGAGTGATAATGAAATATAGCTGCTTGATCCTACCTTTCCCAGTTTGATCTTTGCTTCCTCTTGCCTTCTTTTCCTTTCATGCTCCAATGCCAAAATGCTCTAACAAATATTGAAGTGTCGAAGAGTATGAGAGAGAGAGAATAATGAGAGTGATCCAAAGCTAAACTGACCAAATCTTGCCCACTGGTCCTCAGAAGCCTTTTTATTAATGAGGCCTCTATTTTCTTCATTTTCCATTATTTTCCTTCAATTCCATCCTCACATGCAACCTGTGACCTTTCACTTTCCTTTTCTCCCAATTTCCATTATTTTCATAAATAAATGTGCCAACATACCTTTTTGCCTCTTTAATGCCTTAGCCATTGCCTTTTCCAATTTCCTTAGCCATAAACAACCAAATGAACAAACACTAGGATGTCCTGCCCACCATTTAGCTTCAAATACGTGTCCCATCATCCGTGGTACTTATATATTTTTACATGGAATTTTCACTAGGGCTGTTACAACAGGTCTATTATTCTTCTACAAATAGTGTTTGGACTTTTAGTGAAGCATATTCCAATATTGAAGTTCAGATTTAGATTTTATTAATGTCAATAAGCTTTCACTAAAGCACTATTGCATTACTTGGATTTATACCTGCAGTCTTTGTTGAACTTAATACTAAATTTATTAGAAGGATTCCCTGAGTTAAAACGATTATCTAATTTACTCAATGAACAGTCATCTCAGGAAAGATCTTGTGGATGTTTCGGACAAAGTAGTTTCCAAGTAGAATGGTTTCTTATTTCAATAGAAATTCCCTTTGGCTGTGAAAGCACCTTTCATTTCCGAGCATGTGATTAGTTAACAATTCATTTTGCTTATAGAGGTTCAATTTACAGTTCTGTTTTCACCTTGCATTTATTTTCTTAGTTATCACACTTTTATTTCATGCAATCAATTTGGAAACCAAGTACAAAAACTTCGTTTCCTAGTACAAGAACCTCTTATACCTGCACTCATTGTTGGAATTAATATTGAATTTATCAGAAGGATTCTTGAGTTAAAACGATTATTCGTAGAGGGGCGCATACCTAATTTACTCAATGAACAGTCATCTCAAGAAAGATCTTGTTGATGTTTGGGTCAAAGTAGTTTCCAAGTAAAACGGTTTCCTATTTCAATAGAAATTTTGTTTGGTTGTGAAAGCACCTTTCACTTCCAAGCATGTGATTAGTTAACAATTAATTTTTCTTATTGAGGTTCACTTTACAATTTTTTTTTCACCTTGTATTTATTTTCGTAGTTAACACACTTTTATTTATTGCAACCGATTTGGAAACCAGTTACATGAACTCTGGTTTCCTAGTACAGGAACCTCTGTTCTGGTACAGGAATTGACATTCCAAATACACGAATAGAGTACTCTAGTATAAAGGCTCAGAGCTCTTGTATGCAGGTCAAGATCGTCAGTAAGGGTCCAATATATATACTTCTAGTATAGAATATTCATTCTAGTATAGGAACAATGTTCCATTATAGGAACCTTGTTGCGGTACAGGAACAACAACTTGGTACATGAAAGAAAATCTTGAGGAAGATAAACATCTTGATTAGTTGGATCCTTCTTCTTTCTTACAACCATACTGAAGAGAATCTCAAATAGTTATTTTATCGATTCAAATTGTTCATGACGAATTAAGAGTTTCCTTTATTTGAGTTTCAAAAAAGTACATTCTTTTCATTCAGCACCAGAATTTTCTTGGTATTCGTTGCCGTATGATATTTCCTTTTGAGTCTGCAATTTGTAATAAAAGAAGTAGAAATACAATTAGAGAAGGTTCATATTGTCTCTTGGCATTTCATGTGCTATGCCTCGAACTGTACGAAACCTCAGGTTGATAAATTAAGTGTTGAAAGGAGTTTCCTAAACTACAATTCTTGCATCCAACATTTTGGCGCGTTGTCAGGGAGGCGTTTCTAAAAATTGGTAAGAACTTTCTTGTTTTATTTCCTTTGCCGCAGGGGTAAGTCTATTTTTTTTTTTTTTAGTGTGCTTCTATTGTTGAAGGATTTCGTAGTGCTGATTTAGTTATTCATTTGCAGCATTTGATTTAAGATTATTTTTTTGTAAATTTAAAAGTTTTGTAATTCTTTTGGATTTTATTTTAAGATGAATGCCTAAAAGGGGTAAGGGTCCAAAGCCCAATAAGGGCTGAGGGAATACCGATAAATATGAAACTTTTTCTCATATTGGACCTTCTTTTGCAGGCATAGATTCCAAATAGACACAAACTCATCACGTAGGAAATGTCCACTTGGATTCTAGAGAAAGTAGTTTAGGTGTGACACAACCAAAGAAGGGGAAGAAGGAAACTAGTGGTACTCCAAAGACCAATTTGAACCATAGTCAACCTTCTCACTTTAGCGGGAGTGGTTTGATCAGGGGAACAAAAACGGTAGAGCATGAGGATCATGCTAAGTGGTAATTGAGGAACAATCCACCTTTGGATTTGCAATAGTGGATTCTGAACTAAGCTACTCAAATGAATAAAATTCCTTCATCAACTCTCCCTCATTTCTATGGTAAGGTGCATGAAGATCCTGATTCTTTTATTTTCGAGTTTGATATCCTCTGTAGAAGCTATGATTACTCTTCAGATGCCCAGAAATTAAAATTATTCCTTGCAACTCTCAAGGACTTAGCCTTGCGTTGGTTCTTGGGACTCGAGGGGAAAACTATAATTTCTTGGCAACAAATGAAGAGAGAGTTTTTGACTAAATACTAGGAATATTGCAAAACTAGAGAAATGCAGGATGATATCTTTACCATTGTGCAAGGTGATGATGAGAGCTTGGAGGATTACTTAGAGAGATTTTTATACACCCTCTAGAGGTAAAATTAGAAATTTGACATAAGTACTATTAGGACCTTGTTCTTACATGGAATTACTGAAGATTCTAGGCATAATTTGAATTTATTAGGACAAGGGAATTTTTCTCAGGTAACTTTTGATCAAATTTGTGACTTGTGTAGGAAATGTTCAAGGAATCAATCTAGATCCAGTAGAGGAAATCGAAGTAGAATTCGTAAACTTGGATCTACAAATGCGATGATTATTGTTTTGGAGAATAAAATGGACAATATGAAAACTGATATAATGAATGTTGTTAGCAAGCAAATACACTCTTTAAAAATTCAGTGAAAATTGGTAAATGAACAAGAATCCGTCTATTTTTTGTCCTAAATGTAGGAAAAAACATCATTTAAGAGAATGTCGTGCTAATTTAAAATGTGTGATTTATGTAGGAAACCATGCCACCGAGAAATTCCCGTACATACTAGGATTAAGATATGTACTTGAAGGAGAGCACTCTGAACTTGAACCATTACATGCTATCGGAGCACGAAGAAATTGGCCTCAGGTAGGTGCAGGTATGGTTCCTGAATCTTCACCACATTTTTTTGGTCATAATGCACATCCATATTCCTATTATAACACTCATCACTCTAAACCTTGGTAGCATGGGAACCATTATCAGTATGGGCAACCCCCTCAATCCTGGCAACAAGGATGGAGAGGGTAAAACCATTCACATCTGTCCTATCCTGCATAGATGCCATCATATCCTCCTACATATGAACCTCACCATATATCACAACCATCATTTCCTCCCCTACCTCAACAAAGTCAACTGATTCCACCATTACCTTTACCACCACCTTTTCTACCACCCCAACTACCTGCTCAACGAGTACCAAATCCTAATAATATGGCGGTGCCATCAATCTATTCTTTTGAATTGCCCCCTTCTCCTATTTACCAAACCTTTCATGTTGGGATACATGAGCTTCAATTGAGATCAGGAAGGGTTGTCGAACCTGGAAACAAACAAATAATGGTGATCATTGAGGAGAAAAATGAGGAGGAAACTCTTGGTCATTTGAAAATAAATGTCAACATTCAGCCCATTCCCGCACCATTAGAGTTACTATATTCTTCAAACCAACCTCCCTATCTAGAGAGTCTTGTTATGGAGAGGAGTGACCCCAAGTCTAGTCTGGCTTTTGAGTTGAGGAATATTTACATAAAGGTCCCTTTGCTTCAGGCTATTAGAGAGATCCCCATCCGCACGAATATAATTAGGGAACTTTGTCTCAAAAAGACAAGGAGGAAGAGAGTAGAACCTTAGACCATTCAATTTGTTGGCCAAGTAGCCGATTTAATGATAGGATGTGTACAAATGAAAAAGTACACTTGGAAACCCTGTTTCTTCTGTTCAGATAGGCGATATCCTTTCTCCCAATCTGTTAATAGCACTGGGTGTGGCCGTCAATATCATGACTAGGCAGACCATGGATCAAATTGTGTTGGTCCATATTCGTCCTACCCCTACTGTGCTTGAACTTGCAGACATATAAAAAATAAAGGTAGAAGGTGTGATGGATGATGTGGTTGTCTCCATAGATTCTTGGGGATACCCCAAAGACTTTATTGTGCTTCAGCCAAAAAATCAAGTGGGTGGACATCCCTTGATTCTGGGATGACCATGGCTTTCCACAGTTGATACTTACATTGGATGTCGCTCTAGTGATATGTATATTTCACATGGAGACTCTAGGAAGAAAGTCACCTTATACCTGCCTGCTAGATCTATTTAGAAGCTCAAGGACACCTTGTGGTTAGATTATGAAAGTAGTGATGAGGAGACTCAACCTGTTTCTTTGATCCACCATGATACCGAGTCTACCCAAAAGGATGAATTACGATATTTCTTGAATAACAATGACACAATGCTTAATTTTGACTTGTTTCATCAAATCATTAGTCCATATTTTCAAGGAAATTTTGATTCTCAGCCCTCCTCATCATCGGTCTTAGTAGCATCTTCCTGCACTCTTGAGCCTAAGACTAATCTTGTTGAAATTAGTCCAGGAAAATTCTTACATATTAGTTCAGACCTGGACTCATCTCAACGAGAGAAACTTGTTGATTTGTTGCGTGATCACCTTGATGCCTTTGCATGGAGTTATGAGGACATGAAAGGCATACCTCTTGAATCCTGTAATCACGATATTTATATTAAGGAGGGAGCATGACCTATTCGTTAACCCCAAAGGTGCATGAACCCTATGCTAAAAGATATTGTGAAAGAATAATTACAAAAACTCTTGCACGTTAATTTTATATATCCTATATGTGATAATGAGTGGGTCTCCCCATTGGTAATAGTCTCGAAAGAGGATGGGAGATGGCGCATATACATTGATTATCGAGAATGTAATAATGCCACTCTCAAGGATTACTTTACCCTTCCTTTTATTGATTAGGTGCTAGATACCCTTGCTGGTAAAAAGTACTTTTCATTTTTAGATGGCTTCATTGGGTACAACCAAATTCAGATCACACTCGTAGATCAAGATAAGACCACCTTTACATGGGGTACATTTTCTTACCAAGATCTTCCCTTTGGACTATGTAATGCCCCAACCACCATTCAAAGTCTTTTACTGGCTATTTTTGTTGATCTCGAGTGTGCTGAGATCTATATGGATGATTTTTCAGTGTTTGGTAACTATTATGAAGCATTTGGTATCTACGGATAAACACTAATTCCATAGATAAGTAGCCATATCTAGAAAATAGTTTAAAGAAGTTTAACCATTTTCTATAAAAGATAAATAAGACAAAGAGAATGAGAAGACCTACTTGTACTTTAATTTTCCTCTTTGTTGGGTAGAGGAGGACCCGTGTAACGGTTTTGGGGCTCAAAGCCACAGTTTTGGGTAATAGTATGGTAAAGACCCGCGAAATGCACGGAGCTCGAATTGTAACGAGTCAAGTCAAAGGGTTGTCCACCTGAGAATAATGAAAAATAATAGGAAGTGATTCGGCTTGCCCATGCTCCATGGACCATGGGAATGTATAAATAGAGCAATGCTCTATGGCTAGAAGTTAGTTTTAGTAGTTGAGCTTGGATCTTGATGTTATGAGTTTGTGAAGGCAATATTCTTTGTGTCTATAAGTCTAAGTCAAGGGTGCTGGTAGATAGATAGAGGCTCTGTAGCTGTGTGCACAGAGGCATGATACAGTCTGCAGCTATGTGCACAGACCCTTGCAGCTGAGTGCATAGGGTGGATCTGGTTGTATTGATGGAAGATATTAATAAAGATAAGTTGGTTTCTAAAATATTGCGGATTTACTATATTATGGTTTATGCATATGTTATATGAGTTTATATCGTTAAAGAATTATGTTTGCGCACACTGGGCTTTATTATTAAAATGTTTGCTTAAAGGTTGTAACCAGAAGATAAAATCTGTAATACTCTCCTGAATAAGAAAGCACTCCTATGCGGATCTACACGGGAGTCCCATAGTAGTACGTAGTGGTGCGAGGTCATAGAACAGTGCGTGACCCCTCCAGACCACATCAAGACATCCCAATGGTGTGGAAACATAGTTCCAACACCGTCCCCTACTACCTCGGGTGAGACCTTAGTCCGCGCTCCACAGGCTATTGCCGAAAGGGTCGGTATTGTGGGATTTGTTTGGCTAATAACTCCTTCGAACCTAGGTCAGGGCCTAGTAAGCTAACAAATGGTTTCGTTGCTGGGACTGAGACATGCCTAAAGGGTGTTTGATGTCGGTAGTCTGGAACCCTACGAAAAAAATAGGTTGAAGATTGGTTGGATCAGAAATGGTATGAGGTTGTAGGCGGCCTTAACGCACCTGTGCACAAACTAGAAGTTTAGCATGGTGAATGCGATTAGTTTCCTGTGTTCAAAGAAGTAGGAAGTGAAGATCCATAAAAATTTTTGTTCATAGTGATTGTGGTGTGGGAAGTGCATGGAGTTACAGATGATACTATTAAAAAGGCTACCATGGTGAGTGCACTACAAGATCATGCGTTGACTTGGTATATTAAGCACTTTAGCAATTACCCCAATGCTAGAATAGCTAAGATCTGAGATGCACTAAAAAAGGAGTTTAGTTGGCCGGAATTAGAGACGTAATCAATCATAGGATTCAAGTAGATCATGATGCTGCCAGGAGAAACCCCTTGGGATTTGGATTAGAGACTGAAGAGTATGGTCCAAGAGGCTAACATGATGTTGACAGATGTGCAGCACTGCGCCTGGTTTGTGGCATCTTTGACACCACACCTAAGGACAACGCTATCACAACAAAAGATCTCAACCCAAGCTAAAGCATTATAGACAGTAATGAGGTTGTATGAGACTTCAATACAAGATCCTAGGTTCAGAGTTTAGCAGATCCACGTGCAAATGCAAAATCTATGCTTAGAAATGCAGAGTCTGAAACAGGAGAAGGTGCCCAGGCTAGAAGTGCACGAGGAGGTGTGGTGTGTAAGGTGTAAAGGCCAGGGCCACGATAAGGATCATTGTCCAATATTTAAAACTACTTAACAACAGGGGGACCAATTTTGTTGCAACTAGAGATGCAAGCAGGGCCAAGCGCAGAACCTCGCTCTGGTGCACAATCTGTTAGGTGGGAGGAAAGCACAACATAGACAATTGTCACCTACTGCAAAAGTTTACCTAGAACCCCCAGTAGCTATTTTACAATTTTTGCATATCGGTGGGCCACGATGAAGAAGACTCCCATAGTTATGAGTTATTTTTGGATTAAACACCTGCTTGTAGGGTGCAGACCAAGGCGTGAGGTCAGGATCCAGCCACGACGATAGTGCGTGGTGGGTTCCAGCGGCGAGGATGAGGATGGGGAGGAACGGGGCTAGGAAGGGGCCACAGACAGCTAATCTATTACAACTATGGAGGACCAGGGCACTATGCACGAGATTGTACCAATCCAACCAGAATATCATGCCCCTACTGTGAGAAGTTCGATCATGAAATGATAGATTGCCCCAAACTGATAGCGCAAATCCATGAAAAAAGGGTAGCACAACCTATGGCAACATAGAACGTCCAAATGATGAGGTCCGAACTGTGCGAAGAAGACCCCAACGTGAACATGATTCTCAGAAGTGGCCTAGCCACAGGGGAGGATAAAGGGAAACTAACAAAGGAAGATGCAGGGGTTTGCAAGGAGACATATCCGGAAGCTAGGAAGAGCATCGCAAAGGTCTCTACCCCACGTAGTAGGGATCAACCCAAATCAGAAAGGGATCCCTTGATGCTAACTACCTTTTTAGAGACATGCATGAAATTGCTTCATGACAATAGGGCAGTTAAAGACTTACAAGAGTTGATAACTAGCTGCATAGGATCGGAAGAACCTCATGTGGTCCGAAAATTGGGGAAACAGGCTTTGCATACTGGATGGGAAATGTGACTAACGGTAGATTGGTGACTATGAGATGGATTAGATCATTCTGGACTTAGGTTTGGATGCAAACGTGCTACCTAAACAAACTTGGGAGTGCATGGGCAAGCCCACATTGCAATGGTCTCCTATTCAATTATGGATGGCGAACCAACAGAAGATCCTACCCATGGGAAGACTGCAAGGAATTACCGTAGATATAGAAGGTGCGAGTACACAAACAGACTTCAAGGTAATAGAAATCGTGGATGAAAGTAGCCCTTACCCTGCATTGTTAGGGATAGACTAGGCCATAGATATGAATGGGGTCGTTAATTTAAAGAAGCGGAAAATGATATTTGAGAAGAATTTGCTTTGCGTAGTCATTCCACTAGACCCAACTGAAGAACCATGTTACAATGAACTCGTGCGTGACGAAGGAAGTGATGATGAACTAGATTGTATCTACAAGATTACTGCACACCATCAAGATTGGGTCAATCCAACTCCAGAAGGAATAATATCGTGGGAGCGTGCAGAATCTTACACTGCAGATTTAGATGAGGAAGACGAACAGTGGCATAATCGACTGAACAAAGTAACAACGTTAAACTACAATATGATGACTAGGTCATTGTATTGCATAAGAGCTGAGGATCATGAACTACCAATGTATGATGGGCTGACCACAATAGATGAATTCCTGACCAAGTTTGAAAGAGCGGTACCTATTCACCAACATTTCGATACATTAAAATGGGCATTGTGCGCGATGCCTACACGTTGGTGGGGAACACATGAGGGAACCTTTGAAGACTGGCGCGACTGTAGGTGGATGATGGAGATAAGGTTTGGTAAGCCAGAACTGTGAATAATTGAAAAGTATGATGGGCGTGATGACCCATGCTTGCAACTTACTAGATGGAGCCAAGCCTATGGAGAAGAGCCTCAACCAGAGTGGGTAAACTTATTTTATCATACCCTAGATGTCATCCCGAGGAACTGGAACACCGAAATAGAACTCTGACATGGTACAGGCGAATGGGATATCTTGCACGAAGGGTTTCTATTGACATTCTTATTTGAGGACTAATGGATGGACACTGTTGATGATGCATTGCAAGTTGTGAAGGCCACTATTTTCAAGGTACCACCAGAACCAGAAGAGATAGTAAAACCAGATTGGTCGTGTCAGTTGAGCCAAGCCCTAGAATGTTACAACATACAGATAAAAGATGATGTGGATGACCCCAGAAACATCAATATTACAGAAATAGAGAGGAGTTGTGAGGTTTGGGGACCAACGATCGAGGACCCCGACATCACTACGCCGCTGAAAACAAAACAAGTTAACATTGGTACAGAGGAGGAGCCAAAGTATGCAACGCTTGGGGACTATTGGGATGATGCCACGGTGGGGAAGGTCATCGAGTTATTGCAAGAATATCAAGATTTATTCCCGACCAAAATCACAGAGCTAAAAGGGATCATCAGCGACCTAGGAATGATAAAGATAACTCTGAATCCAAATGCGAAGCTAGTCAAGCAGTGGCCCTATCAGTTGAATCCAAAATATAAAGCAAAGGTCTGTGAAGAGTTGGACAAAATTCTTGTAGCAATAATAATTGAACCAATGCAGGAATTTGACTAGGTAAGTCATATGGTTGTACAAGAGAAGAAACAGAAGGGAGAGCTTTGCATCTGTGTGGATCTCAAGAAGCTCAACGATGCATGTGTTAATGATCCATTCCCGACACCATTTATAGACGAAGTACTAGAAAATGTGGGTGGATAGGAAGCTTACTCCTTCAAGGATGGTTTCTCAGGGTACCACCAGATTAGGATTGCGCCAGAAGATAGGAGTAAAACGACTTTTGCAATCGAATGGGGATGTTTTCAATACACTGTGATGCCCTTTGGCCTAAAGAATGCGCCAATGATATTCTCGCGTGTCATGGTAGCTGTGTTCAAGAAATTTATACACAAGTTCTTGGAAGTATATCTTGATGATTGGACCATATTTGGGCTTGCTAAGAAACATACCATGAGCTTACGATTAATGTTGGATACATGTCGATGACACTAGATTGTGCTAAATCTAAAGAAGTCTACTTTTCTTGTCCCCTTAGGGAACTTGTTTGGCCATGTGGTCTGTAGGAAAGGCCTCATGGTGGACCAGACAAAGATTGCTATCATACTCAATCTGCAAGTGCCGCGAAGTGTCAAGCAGCTGCACGCCACACTAGGACACACTGGTTACTATCGAAAGTTCATCAAGGGCTACGTGCAGATCATGACACCGATGGAATAGTTGTTGAAAAAGGATGCTACTTATTGTTGGAATGAGGAATGTAACAAAAGTATAAAAACGCTTAAGGAAAATATGGCATCAACTCCTATCTTGGTCTTTCCAAAATGGGACATCGAATTTCATGTACATGTTGACGCATCATGTATCGTATTGGGCGCAGTACCCACACAGGAAGGAGCAGAAGGAATTGATCACCTGATCGCATTCGCAAGTTGATGATTGTCCAAAGCTGAGAAGAACTACTCCACTACAGAGTGTGAGGGATTGGCGATGGTATACGCACTCTAGAAATACCGCCACTACCTACTCGGAGGGCACTTTAAGATGTATATTGATCACTTTGCGCTAAAATACCTAGTGAATAAGACTGTGTTGGGGGGTGCATTTGTAGATGGTTGTTATTATTTTAGGAATATGATTTTGAAGTCATTGTAAAGTTGAGATGTCTAAACGCAGGCCCAGATCACCTATCCCGAATTGAGAATGGTGAAGAATCCACAAACCTAGAGGAGGGGCTACCTAATGCATAACTCTATGCAGTACGCATCGTAGATGGCCACTTTGAGGATATCATCCAATTCTTAACCACACGAACCCTGCCGCAGGGGTATTCAGTTCAGTAGAAGAGTGAACTGGTGATACGCGCAACAGACTTTACTATCATTGCAGGGCACCTCTACAAAATGGGAAATGATGAAATATTATGCAGATATGTACCATAATTTGAGCGAGGATAGATCCTTGCCAAAGCACACAAGGAGGTTGCAGGAGGAAATTATGCAGGACATGCCATAGCATAGAAGATTCTTCACGCAGGACTATGGTGGCCAACTCTACATCAAGACTCCAAAGCATACTATCAGGATTGTGATGTATGTCAATGGACTGGGAAACCTTCACGGAGGGATGAAATGTTGCTCAAGCCTCAGATGATACCGCAACGAGAAATGGGCAATTGATTTTATGGGGCCTATCACACCTCTAGGAAAGACGGGGGGCGCGCTATATCATCACCGTGATAGAGTACCTGACCTGATGGGTGGAAGCACAACCAGTTAAGGACTACACGACCACTACAGCTGTGAAATTTTTGTTCGAGAATGTGTTAACATAGTTTGGATGTTCAAAAATCCCAATGAGAGATCACGGAATGCACTTCCTGAATGAAACTATCAGCATGCTCACTAAAGTGTTCCAAATATATCATCAACAAAGCACGCCGTACCATCCGCATGCAAACGGAACCGTTGAAGCTTCCAACAAGATCTTGGAGACTACATTGACAAAGGTATGTAATGCACAATGGAACGATTGGGATTTGTGCATATCCGTAGTGCTATGGACCTATTGAACAACATGCAAGAAGTTGACAGTCCAGACGCCTTTTTGGTTAGTCCATGGAAAGGAAGTCGTCATGCCAATGGAATACATTGTACCCAGTTTGTGAATAACAACAACAATAGGCATGGCAGACTGCACGGCTTTGGAAGAGCAGATCACATAAGTGGAAGAACTTGAGGAGGAATGGTTTCTGGCAGGATTCCATTAGTAGGTAAAGAAGCAACGGGAAAAATCTTGGCATGATTTGCATATCAAGATGCGCATGTTCAAGGAAAATGATCTAGTATTACTCTACGATAGTAAGTTCGATAAATTCCTAGGAAAACTCTGAATGCATTGGTTGGGACCCTATGTAGTCCAAGAAGTCACAAATGGGGTTGCGGTCCAGTTGGCCAAGTTGAATGCAGAACCTTTCCTAGGCAGGGTAAATGGTAGTCACCTGAAACTCTACACGGGAGGGCCAACTACATGAATGACTGCCTGAAGGACAGTCTCACCGCTCTGGATAGTTGAAAGAGAGCACTAGACATTAAAGAAGCCTGTGGGGAAGCTGTGCGACAATTAGGGGGCACCTAGAATGGGTATGTCACCAGAGTCACAGTTGCAGAAAAGGGGTTATGCTGCTTCTTGGACAAGTCGAGAGGTGACCATTGCTAACACCAGTCATGACAAGATGTCTAAGTTCTGGCAAAAAGGAGCGGGTGGTAGGAAATTAAGAGTCGCGGTATGAGCCATATCTGGCAGGATCTGCCACAGGCTCAACGTTACGGCACTAGAAAAGGAGGGAACAGACGAATTTGAATTTTGAAACACTTATAAATCACAGGGGGCATCCACCGAACGACCTGCGATTGTGAGAAAAGTAAGCCAGTGTGTCATTCTGTCGATATGGAACTATTCATTATTTACGCTCAAGGAGTAAGCCCAAGGGTTGTGATAGGGCCAATAGAGATGCAAGATTTTCTGGATAGTATGGCGTCAATGGTTGCCAACACTGCGCAGCGTTCAGCACCAATAATATGGGATGTGCCGGAAATTCTTAGACACGAAGCAGAATTGGTCCGAATGTCGTCGCCTAACACTTGGGTTGTTCAGCAAACAATGAAATAAAGGGAAAGACTATACGTATAAAGATAAATGTTGGAATTGTAGTTAACAGTTCATGTCTAATACACCTTGAAGAGTGGGATCTCACAGATAGCAACAATTGTCTTGCAAATTTGCAACACAAGCTACAATAGACAATGTGTATAGGAGACTAGAAATTGGAAACTTGTTGCGTTGGCATGAAGAATTCCTATATGCGGCACCCCAGCTTGAGCTAAAATCCTATAAGTGGGTGCCCTATGTTAACTGAGTAGAATAGAATGAGCATCATCGGTTGCGCGAAGTAGTGGAGGCAATGGAGTAGGAGCTAGAAGAAGAGTTGCAGGAGACAATGAGGGAGTAGCAGAACAAAGTGCGTCACTCGTAGGGATGGTGGACCACAAAGCCTAGGCAGTGCATATCACCGCACCAACGAGGGACTCAAGATGAGTCACAATGATTATGTTGGGGGCTTGTTGGGTAGCGGAGGCCCTGCGTAACAGTTTTGGGGCTCAAAGCCATAGTTTTGGGTAAAAGTATGGTAAAGACTCCTTGAAATGCACAAAGCATGAATTTTAACGAATCAAGTCAAAGGGTTGTCTACCCAAGAATAGTGTAAACTAATAGGAAGTGAGTCGGCCTGCCCATGGACCACGGACCATGGGAATGTATAAATAGAGCAAGGCTCTATGGATAGAAGTCAGTTTTCAGTAGTTGAGTTTGGATCTTGATGTTATGGGTTTGTGAAGGAAATATTCTCTGCATCTGTAAGTCCGAGTCAACGGTGTTGGTAGATAGATAGAGGCTCTGTGGTTGTGTGCACAGAGGCTTGGTACAGTCTGCAGCTGTGTGCATGGACTCCTACAGTTGAGTGCGCAAGGTGGATCCGGTTGTATTGACGGAAGATATTAATAAAGATAAGTTGGTTTCTGAAATATCTTGGATTTAATGTATTTTGGTTTATGCATCTGTCATATGAGTTGACATCGTTAAAGAATTATGTTTGCACACACTGGGCTTTATTGTTAAAATGTTTTCTTAAAGGCTATAACCAGAAGATCAGATTTGTAATAATGTCCTTAATAAGAAAGAACTCATGTGCAGATCTATGCGGGAGTCCAATTGTAGTACGGAGTGGCGCGAGGCCACAAAATGGTGTGTGACCCCTCCAGACCACATCATGACATCCCAAGGGTGTGGAAACCTGGTTCCAGCACCCTCCCTTACTACCTTGGGTGAGACCTCAGTCCGCGCTCCGCGGGCTTTTGCCAAAAGGGCCAGTAGCTACGGGATTTGTTTGGTTAATAACTCCTTTGAACCTGGGTTAGAGCCTAATAAGCCAACACTATTGTCTCCTTTGTATCGGCCCTTTCACTTCATCCTATATTTATTACGCTTAAGAAGTACCTGTAAACATAAAAAAAAGACAAAGAACCAATCAAAGGAAAAGATATATTGATTACAAGTAAATGGAATCATATACATTCACACATATAAGCATCATATATCAAGATAAGCATATCGAAAAAGGTGTAAAGACTTTATTGAATAGTAGGAAGAATTACAACCATGGCCTAATTCAAAGTCACTCCTCTAGCTTTGGTTCCATCCACATCACATCATAAGCATGACATTTCAGCAACATAACAACACTTATAATAGTCTCAATCATCAAACTAACATTATCTCCTTACACTTCATCAATGTCTAGCCCCTGCTCACTTAGATGAGTGCTCAATTTATAGGAATATGGAGGAGGTTTTGTCATCAATGAGGGTATTGAATGGCCTTCCATACTTAGAATTAGTTCCATGGAGGAAGGGATGAGAGGATAGGAGGTATCTTATCTCATTCCTCATCCATTTTCGAGCTCATAGGATATGACAAGTGTGGGAATCTTCTAGAAGGCTACAGAAGATAAGAATATTCCCCAAACCCTATGTGAATTTTGCTCAATCTCTCCCAGCAAAGGTCAAAGTGGGCCTAGGTGCCCTGCAGAGCACCCTGACATGGGCCTACTTGCACTAAAGTGCATTTACCCCTATCAAAGACTGCGCGAGTTCCTCAAGGAGGTATTTATGGAGGGATTCAGGCCAAAGAACTCTCAGGGAAGGAGGCATTAAAAGAGGTGACTTGTCTAGGGCATGTAGCAACTGAGTTAGGGTTTGATGAGCCCTAATAATACTAATTTGGATGATGGGAGTGATGTGCCCAAATCGATCTATAATAGCTTCCCCCTAAAGCATGATGTTGAAAATAATGATGTCGAGTGATATGATTTACGGTGTGATGAGGAGGTTCCAAAGTGGGTTGTGACCTGCATCAATTACAATACATAATATCATGATATTTTGATTTTTTCTCATGAATTTCTGAGGGAAGTCATACCCATGCTCAGCATATAAACTATCATTACAATTACATAGACAACCATCTACATATATAGACCCATGATCAGAATGACCATCAATGTAAAGCCTTTATAGAGATGATTTGATACGTTTCCTGAAATCCTAGCACGGATGGATGAAACTAGATCCGAGTTTTGTTATCTCGTTCAATTGTTCACTCATGTACGAGTCTAACCATGTGAATATGTGATCAGAAGTCGAACATGGGAAGACATTGTTTGATTACCAGCCAATGATGTAAGTTGTTAACGGACGTATTGCAGTACATTTTGCATGTTGTGAATGGATGTTTTGATGTCGAACACCATACAAAGTCTTTCGATCAAAGGCTAGTGATGTCAACTTATCGTCGGAAGCAATAAACTTGCCATTGATGTATGCAAGCCTCAAGGTACTGGAAGGGTGTTTCTCAGTCCACTTCTTGGATAATGAGCTGATGTCAACAAGAAGTGACTCATTGTAGGAGGGCCTTGATGTATCCCACATCAATTACATGAAACGAGTGTAATGATTTTGGAGATGGAATTCGACTGACGACACAAGGTTCAGAAATGACAGTCATGAAAATGAAGGTTGATGGTATTGCAAAGGATGAATTTGATTGAATGACTTCTCTTGAACATGTCGGGGACACTGAAATGAATTGGTAGCATTGACCCAAAATAAACTGATGGATGGTATGATAGACCAATGATATGATAACCATCAAGCTGATAAGCCAACCCAAATAGTCACGGTGATGAAGTGAAAGTATCATGTTCAAGAGCGACCTGCTACCAAAAGTGGTTTACCCCTTTTTCCATTTTCCCCAGTCATTACTGACTAGTACCTCTTTATTTTTTATCAATATTGAGGAGGATAACATATGCTTATTGTATAATTTCACCATTTGGGTGAATCCATCACTATGTGATGTTTTAATGAGTCTAGCAAAGGTGAAACTCGATCTTGTCATGATCGACAATTTTGTCGCTATTTGATGCTTTAACGAGTTTGATGACAAAGATAACTAGGTCCTCTACATGTTTAGAGAGTTTGAAAAGGGACGAAAAGAAAACTCCACAAGTTCTTTTTCATAGATTTGTTTCTCAAGTCCGAAAAAGTGTAAAACAATACAAGAGAGAACCTATTGACCATGTTCAGTCAACGTATTCCTTTTTCATAAATAATCTATCTCATACCAAAAAAGTTTTAAACTTATACTGAGTAGATGTCATTTCCAATTCATTAACAAGCTGAAAAGGACAAGCGTTCAACAATCTTTTCATATTTCGAGAGTCTAAAAAGAAATTAAAGAGAACTCCACTTTGAGGAGCGAGTGGTGTCTAGGATAGAAACTAGTTCTGATGATGTTGGAACTTCTCAAAACATGTTGATTTATATGAAGAAGCTGGCTAATAAGACCCATCATTGCAATTGTTCGTCAAAAAGGATAAAACAACCAAGTGAAAGCGTATGATCAACCAAGTAGATAGTGACAATGGAAGGAGAAAAACGAAGGCTCATCTGATGAAAATGTCTAATAAAATGGCAATCACAAGGGTTAAGATGGAAATGGATTCATTTTTACACAAGCTTGAAACAAATAACTATGCTTGAATTTAGTTTCATTTTTACACAAGCTTGAATCATGAAAAACTATTCTTGAGATTGGTTTACATGCCCCCAACATGATGACTTGATTCTAGGTGCATGACCCCAAGCTTCATTACATTCACCTAAATAGACTACTCAAGGCTATTAGGTGGATGGAATGAAGGTTCATTTATGAGATCAACGGAAAGACTCGAGTGGGATTTTACAGGATCTACTCAAAGGCTTGACTTGGAACTTTGATCGAGGGGACCTTGTTTCATTTTTTAATGAGCTCGACACAAGACAAGGAACTCTACCTAGATTCCTTGTTTCATTTTTTAATGAGCTTGACACAAGACAAGGAACTATGCTCATACTCCTTGTTTCATTTTTTAATGAGCTTGACACAAGACAAGGAACTATGCTCATGCCCTTTGTTTCAGTTTTAACGAGGTTGACACAAGACCAGGAATTATCCTCATAATCATTGTTCATGACCCATAAGAGGTCATGTCTTATAAAAGGTTCTCATCATATAGGAGAACAATGCTCTGGAAGATATCTGTAGCAAGGAATCCTTTAGAGAGATCTAGTTCTAATGCTCCTAGTACATAATGTACAACATCACTGAATTGATCGTCATTTGATGTAGGCATGGAACAGGATGCCACATAATTAACCTGTGGCGAGGATGATAACATTGGTACAAAGGAACCATTTAGGGAAGATGTTTGATTGGAAGCCATTTTTGGACAAAGAAATGAAAGTTTGTCAATGGTGAAAATTTTTCCTTCATGTGGGAAATGCATCACTCGAAAGATTGTTGAAACAATAGCTCCCATGCCATAAACATAGTTGTGCCCAAGAAGTAAATTGTAATCTAAAGGGCCTATGACTACCATCACATTGATATAAACAATTTTTCCTCCCAAAGTAACAGGCAACTGAGGAAGGATCCTTAATGGTTGACTGGTTCCTCTATTAAAAGCCAACATATTTTGGGTAATAGGCACAAGTGGCAGTGAACCAAGTTCTTTAGCAGTAGTGGAGGAAAGGATACTCACAGATGTACCCTCATCTATAATAGTGCTAGGTACAATCATATTACAAACCTATACTATGATCTGGAAAGGCACATAAGAAGGAAGATGACACCTTGCCAGTCAATTCCAATCAAAGGAAGTGACTAGACTACTTGGAGGGGTTACCATAAGAATGAGAGAATTATCCCCTTGAGTTACAAGAACAAGAGGATTTTCCTTCTATCTTGATGGAACAGGAGGTTTGCCTCTGAGCTCATTGGAATCTGAAGAAACAAAAAGAACCTAAGTGGTATCATATTCACTCTCTTCGAGAAAGGTACGATTAACTGAAGGTAAAATCGGGTCAACTATTTCCTCGACCTGTGATTGGTCAGCTATAGACTCATGGGATTCACATTCAAAGAGAGTGGGTTTGACCAACGATTGAATGGGGTAGTCACTTTATCAACTAGTGAAGGATTAAGGGAGAGTCTCCTGTAACCAGATGGAAGTCATAGCGGTGAAGCAGGACAGTTATCCAACACTTTTTTGGCTTCATCCAGATAGGGACAAAGGCGAATGAGGTGATTCCCTTCACATAACCTATAGGAAAACTTATCTCTACCCTTCTTTCCATGAACCTTAGTATCACTAGTTGATGGTGTGTCACCATCATGATATCCAAAAGTTGATGGCATAGGATGATGTGAACGAGAAGACCATTTTTCTAATATCTGAGGAATATCAGGACAATTTCAAAGAAGATGGTATCCTATACAAAGTTTGCATGGATATCGAACTTTGTGAGGCTTATCAAGTAGTTTCTCATCAAAAGTTGCATTCAAAGAAATGGTTGCTTGGTTGCCCCCCTGCTGAGTTTTCTTCTTCTTCTTCTTCTTCTTCCCTCTCTTCTTCTTCTTAGCTAGATGGTTACTAGTACCAATACTTTCACAAGGCAAAGAGGAAGAAGGGGAGGAAGAAACAACCGAGGAAGAAGGCAAAGGGTCAACTTTAGGATCAACAGGAGGTTGATTTTGTCCAGTTGGAGGAGAACTTGATTGTGGAGAAATCACGACATTTTGAATGAGGGAGGTTTAAAACAACCATACTGGCAATTCAATGGTAAGTCTCAGAAGGGACAATGTAGCCATATAAGGAGCACCAATATTTTCGAAAGGAGGAAAAGGACTAGGATTCCCATCAAAAGGAATTCCTTGATTGGTGGACTCCGGATTTGTCCTCATATGTCTCAACCTAATATCAACTAAGGAGTGAGCGTGGACGATGTTATCCCCTTTCAATTAATTTTATTTTAATAAAAATAACAAAACAAAACAAAAGAGGGATGATCTAGGCAAAAGGATTACCAAGTAACTCGGAACTGCAGAATACCTCCTGGCAAACCGAGAAGTATGGGCAGCCAATCTCGCCAAATGCTGTGTTCAGTGTATCATAGTGTACAAGGAAGCCGACTCAGTTACCTAAGGATGGATAGCAACCTAGTTTTGTCCTCCCATATATACACGAAAGTACGTGGAGGCCCAATCCATATTAGCGTTGTCTAATGTGAAACCACAGAGTGAGAGCATTCCCATATACTTTACATAATGTAACATCGCTCTATATACTTGAAGGTACGTGGACTAGCTACAATATACTCACGTAGATGGAATGAGGTATCACACTTGGAATGTATCGCAGACAAGTTAGTGACATCTGCTATGTTTTATGACGCTGGAACACATCTTTAGCCTAGAACCTCTAAATTTTTTGCATTAGGTGACAATGCTCCATTAGGTTAATTTAGATGACTTTTAAGTTGATCTTCTTAACAATTTTCCTTTCAAGGTTCCACATGTGATGTATGTTTGCAATTCCTAGAATGCGACTAATATTATAAGCATTATTTCCATTCATTTTAAAATGAAAATCTTAGCTAATAGGGATAGAGCAATCAAATTTATTTCAATCAAAGAGAAAAGAGCACAATCTAATGCAATTTCCCTAAACTATTCCCTATGAGCACACACAAGCTTTCTCAATGCACAATGCAAGTTTTTCTTTTCAATACCCTTAATGTTATCATGAAAAAAAGGAAACTAATGCACATACAATCAATCAATCTTTTTACAAGAATGAAGACTTTACGATAGTTTTGTTTCGAAGGAAAATAAGACTTTTACGACACTTTCTTTCGAACAATGATTAATCGACTATAATATAACTTTGACAATGAATCGATAATGACAAAGAAATAATTTAAGAAACATTAATCAATCAAGTCAAAGTAGGGCTAGCAAAGTAGATACAATCTTGATTTTAGAGACATAACACTCATTGATCATTCAACAAGCAATCAAATAGAAGAAATTTGGTGAAAAACCCTATCCAAAGGTGGAAAACTGACCCAAAGAGGATCAATACAACCCTGAATGGGAGACAATGCGCTTCAGAGCATTGTCCCTAAGCCAAGGGTGCTCTACAACACATTATGTCCCTCACAAGCCTCCGCTGGTGACAGTAAGCCATTTCAAGAGGAAACTAAACACAATTTTTTACCAAAATTCACTTCAACAAGGCTGAAATATAATCAATGAAAGGAAGTAAGGTCTGCTAGAGTGTCCTAGGATGTGGATAAGCTACTTGGAATGATGATCGCTCCCCAGTGGAGTCATCAATTTGTTATGAAGAATTTGGTATCTATAGATAAATACTAATTCCCTAGATAAGTAGCCATATCTAGTGTTGGCTTGTTGGGGCCTGACCCAGGTTCAGAGGTGATTTAGCAAAACAAATCCTCGTACTACTAACTCTTTTGGTAATAGTCCACAGAGCATGGACTGAGGTCTCACCCGAAGTAGTACAGGAGGGTGCTAGAACTAGGTTTATGCACTTTGGAGATATCTCATGTTTTCAAGTAGTCCGCGATTTGACCTTGCATGCACGTCGCTACGTGCAGTTACCCGCACCTCGCAGCCTAAGATTTTGCCTTCGTGTAGCCCTACTCGGGGGTCAAACAATGTTATTACCCAAGTCCTTACTAGTAATCCTATATGATTTGATTAACTTAGCTTATTTGTATGCTTTTGTTAGACTTAACAATATTCACAATTCATACAAGTGTGTGCAATAAATAAATAGTATATTTGCTGCATATCCAACAGATAATAACCCAAGACAGATACACATAATTCAGATAAAATTCTCTTTATTATTCTTTCTCTTCTATTACAGACTCTATTCTACCCTGCACACTCAGCTGCAAGGGTCCACGCACTCAACTACGTACTCTACTAGGCCTCTGCGCACTCAGCTGCGGAGCCTCTTCCTACTACTATGACCCAAGACACACTTAGACACTTGCTCTATGCTTTGCTCTTATTTTTGTCTCTTCCTCTTTTCACTTCCTTTTACACTTAGAGCTTCACTCTATTTATACAATCCCATGGTCCGCAGACCATGGGTAGGCCAATATTACATTCAAAACTTAGGGCGGAAAACCCTATGACTCTATCATATATTCTGCGCCCATAATTCGTGGAGATTTACAATAATATTACTCAAAACATGGGCTTTAAGCTCACAAACATGTTTGTGGGGGGGGGGGGGGGGGATTCCATGCCCAATAGGCCCCCAACACAAACATCGTGACTTGTCCTCGAGTCATTCGTTTGGTGCGGAGTCCGTCCAATAGGTGTGCGCCCTCAAATACAATGTTGTTGGGGAGGAGCAGCATTTGGAGTGAGTTTTTTGTTTTGTCTAGGTTCTTCAACACCTTGGTTTTCCCTTCCCGCCGAGGGACATATGCTGATAGTTTTGTTGCAGAGTGCAACAGTTGGATATCCTCCTCCATGTCTTCTTCTTCCTCTACTACAACAATCAAGGCTTGCAAGTCTTCTTCTTCCTCATCGGTTTCTATTGTGATTTCCTTCCCCTTCTCTTCCATGGATAGTTTGTGCCATGGATTCCTTGGGGACATGCATACTGGCCCCGTTTCCTGTTTATCCTTATTGGGCCTCGGTGTTCACGGTGATTTGGGATTTCTATTACCACCTCGACACCTTCTGGAACATCCTCCACCATGCGGGTTTTCCCAATCTCACCAATGGTTCCCTCCTCAATTCCTAACCCATCCTTAGTGGCCATCATCCTCTCTGGGCTATATTCTGTCTCTTGTCAGCTTAGGGGCTCAATTATCGCTCAGCTCTCAACATTCTGTGCTCTGCTCAAGTGCTTAATTCTAAAATGACCAAGTGTTGTTTGTTGGTTAGCCCTCTTATTTTTATAATGCCTTCCAAATTTGAATTTGACTATTCCCGCCAATTTTGGGCCATAAATGTGTTCTTGGCGGTAGATTTTCTGAAATCTTTCCCATAACTAGTCTCTTAAATGCTTGCCGCCCGCTCCAGTTAGCCTCAAATCGAACATCCCATCATGAATAGTGACACCAATGGTCACTTCCCAGCCAACCTGCGTGGCTGCGCAACACTTCATGTGTGGTCACACATGTTGTGACGTTCTGATTATGTGCGTAGGTCCAATATCACACACTTCCCAAGCAGAATATTTTATAGTCTTGCGCTCCCTTTTAGATGCTTGGATCACTAAGACTATTCTCCCTATGGCTAGTCAAGTGTTCACACCACCCTTGCAGGGATCCATCTCTTCCTTCAGCATGGTTCATGGAGAATCCCCATCTTCCACTATGATGATTGGAATTGTGCACTCTCTTGTTGGCAATGTGCCACCTCATTTGGCAACATGTGGTCCTAGCCATGGCAGGAGACTAACCAGTCTACGACGATAGTTCTCCAACTTGTTAGTATGATCGTATGCACCTTGCCTTCCCATCTTCAATTTTTTCGATGAGAAATTCTTCCTTTATTTTGTTTTCTAGCTTCTTAACCTCTGCATCCATAAAAGCACTTTTCTCCCTTAGCCGTACTCGGTCTTTCTCAAGTTCGCAAAGTCTAAAGTTTCCTCGTCAGATTTCTTCCTTAAGTCTTATGTGTTTTATTTTGTGTAGTTGTGTGATTTCTTCATTCCGGTCTACGTGGATTGTCATATCTATGGGTGCTATTACATCCAGATTTGGCTTCACATGCTCCATGGGAACTACATCCTCTACTTCATGCTTCAATTTTGGACAAGCTTTCATGGTCAAAGTTTTGCACATGGTCCTGTAGGCCCATACAGCTGCTAGTACGTGCAAGTCCCAGTCGATATTTCTAGCATGGTGGACCCTATTCAACACTTCGCACACCTTGTCAAAGGCTTCCCTATGTATGATTTTTGGTGTGCTAGGTCGTATCATACTTCACCATTTGCACACTTGTCCTGCCTACTTTTTCTTGTTGTTCCTATTTCTTATCGTGAGAGCGACATGCATTGGTGCAAGTTGTGTACCATACGTCTGTACCCATCTGGAAAGGTGGGCATGTAGGCTATTCTATTCATCCTGCCTAGCTTCCATCCTCCTCTGAGGCTTCCCAAATCATAAGTGCATCATCTTTTAGCATTCGTGCCAGTCCTCGAAACTCTACTGGTGCATACCCCACCACCTTGCGAGCGTAGCGCGTAGTGCCCATTTCAGAGCATCGAACCACTATTGTTATGGCACTTCACTTTCAAACTCGTTCAGGAATTCATCCACTGCTGTTAACCCATCATACATAGGCAAATTTATTGCCTCAATTGTCGCACAATGCAGTGATCTTACCATCATTGTTGCAATTGAGTGTGGTTACCTCGTGTAACCAGTTCTGACATCGTTCTATTTCCTCATTCGAATTTTATGTGCAGGAGCTTTCGCGCTCTCACAAAATTCTACCATATTCTATTGGATTCACCCAATCCTGTTCCCGAGCAGTTATCTTGTAGATACAGTTTAGCTCGTCGTCACTTTCATCGTCGCACACTGGCTCTGTGTAGCATGATCCTTCCGTAGTGTCTAAAGGTACCACTACACGCAGTGAATTTTTCTCAAAGATCATTTTGCACTTCTTGAGATTTATGACTCTGTTCATATTAGTAGCCCAATCTATTCCCAATAGTGTGGGATAGGGATTATTTTCATCTATAATCTCTATCACCTCGTTATAAGCAAGCACACTTGCACCTTCAATGTCTACCATTATTCCTTGCAGTTTTCCCATCGGTAGGATCTTCTGCTAGTTCACCATTTGCAATTGAATAGGGGACCATTGCAACGCGGGCCTACCCATATGCTCCCATGTATTCTTTGGCAGCACACTCATGTCTGATCCTAGATCCAAAATTACCTGATCCATTTCATACTCCCCAATTTGCGTAGTCAATATCATTTCCCTTCCTATTCGTAATGCATTCTTTCCAAGTTTTTGGACTACGCACGGTTCTCTCGACCAAGCCACCTAGTGATAAGTGTCTATAGTCCCTTCACTGCTTTGCTGTCATGCATTAGTTTCATGCATGTCTCCAAAAAGGTAGTGAGCATTGAAGGATCCATCCCTGGTTCTAGTTGATCCTTACTACCTGAAGTGGAGGCCTGCGTGAAGCTCTTCTTAGCTTCTATGAATGTCTCCTTTGCGCACTCTAAATCAAATTTAGGTTCGTTTATAGGAGCCTTACGAACACACACACTTTCTTCAGGCTGCTTACCTTTGTCATCTCCTGTCCTGATACCGCTTTGGAGGACTATGTTTAAATTTGGGTCCTCTTCGCGTAGCTCATACCTCATCATTTGCAAATTATGAGTTGGGGGACGCTAGAGTGTCCCTTTATTGCGCAACCTCACTATTAGTGTAGAGCAATCCTCCATCTCATGATCAAACTAAGTACAATATAAACATGATTCTCTTGTCAGATTTGTACAATCATGGGCATAATTCCCTGGCCCTTTGCAATTGTAACAAATCAGTTGTCTGTGACCTCTTCCTGGTCCCATTCCACCTCGACCTTGTCCGTGCCCCTGAAATCTAGTGTGCACCATCCCTGCATTTGGATCAAGGGCTCGTGTTCTTGTTTGTACTCTATAGGCAGGAGTCTAATCCATCATCATCTCTTAACTTCTACAGGTGCGCTCATCATTGCCTACCGACTTGCAAAAATTATAGAACAATTGGTGGGACATCTGCATATACTTCTATAATAGGTGACAGTTATCTGTAGTATGCTTTCCTCCTATTGACAAATCACGTACCATAATGTAGGCACCGTGCTCGATCCTGTTTGTGCCTCTAGTCTCAAGGGAATCAACCCTCCTCCTGCCAAGTAATTCATGAAAACTAGACAATGGTCCTTGTTATGCCCTTGGCCTTTACATTTTATGCATCATACTTCCTCGCGCGCTTCTGGGTGAGTTGTCCTGTCTTGTTTCAAACTATGAATTTTCAAACACAAATTTTGCAATTGCGCATGGATTTGTTGAACTCCCAGGCCAGGGTCTTGTATTGGAGTCTTGTGTAGTCTCATTGCAATTTCCAAAGCCTTAGCCTGGGTGGATAACTTCTATTGTGACAATGTCATCCTCGAATGTGGTGTTAGTGATGCTAGAAACCATGCGTGATGTTGTCCATCCATCAAGGTCATGTTGGCTTCACAGATCATACTCTTCAGTCTCTGATCTAGATCCCATGAGGTTTGGATTGGAAGCATCATGATTTCCTTAAACCGATAATCGATTGTGTCTTCGACTTTGGCTTGCTAAATTCTCTATTCAGCGCAACCTAGATATCTACGATCCCCACATTTGGATGGTCATTAGAGTGCTTAATGTACCATGTTAGTGCATGATCCTACAACACGCTTACCAATGTTGCCTTATTTATATTATCATCGACAACTCCTTGTGCTTCCCATACAACCTTTACCATGAACCATAATTGGTCCGGATCTTTGTTCCATACTCCTCTAAATACCAGAAATTTTATCACGGTTGCCATATTGAAATGTGGTGGTGGAAAAGGTGGTGTGGGCGAAGATGGAGGTGAGAGTGGTGAGACAGGTGGTGGTGTAGGTGGGGGTGGTATGTGCGGAATTCGTTGCCTTATCAGACTGTTTGCGCTCCTCGGAGAAACTTTTGCTAGCATTTCTTCACTTTCCCACTGCACAAGGGACTATTTTCTATCTCTACACTACCTTCATCGTTATAAATCCTCCCACTTCGCATATCCCCAAACATTAATTATTCACATAACCCTATTTTCACACAACAACATTTTAATCCAAGTGTTCAACGATTTAATGTACTTATCTCGTGGTCCCTTGAGGAAAGCGTCGTTCTGCCTCATTTTAGATGACGATTTTATCTACCGCGAACTCGGTGATAAACCCTCTTATAATTCGATCAAGCCAATGGTCCACAGTGTGCACGATCGTCTCTTCTGATGCTTCTAGTCCGCGCACTAATTCTGGAGTCCACATAATCGGTTTGTCGAGACTACACCTTCCCTGACTGTCTTCTAGCTTCGCAATCCACTCGTAAAATTCAGAGGGGAAGGATGTAAAGAAATTTTTGTGGATTTTTGTATATAAATAGTGCTCCAACCACTATTCTTTTGATACTCGTCGATTCCTTTTTTCCTGTGCCGTGAACTCGTGAATCTTTCTGTCCATCCACACTTCAATCTCTTTCTTCGTCGGATTCCAGCGACAGGACATCACACATCCCTCATGCAGATCTCCGTCCCGACAATGGAACCATTTGTTGTCATGTTGGTGCTTGACCCAGGTTTAGAGGTGATTTGGCCAAACAAATCCAGGTACTACTGGCCGTTTCGAAAATAGTCCACAGAGTGCAAACTGAGGTCTCATCTAAAGTAGTATGGGAGGGTGCTAGAACCAGGTTTCCACACCTTGGAGATGTCTGATGTTTTCAAGTACTTCACGATTCAAACCTACGCACACGTCTCTACGTGCACTTACCTGCACCTCATAACCTGAGATGATGCCTACGCACAGCCTTACTCGAGGGCCAAACAGTGTTATTACCCAAGTCCTTACTAGTAATCCTATATGATTTGATTAACTTAGCTTATTTGTATGCTTTTTTTATACTTAACAATATTCACAATTCATACAAGTGCACACAATAAATAAACAGTATAATTGCAATGCATATCCAATAGATAATAACCCAAGACAGATACACGTAATTCAGATAAACTTCTCTTTATTATTCTTTCTCTTCAGTTACAGACTCTATACTACCCTACACACTCAACTGCAAGGGTCTGCAAACTTAGCTGCGGACTCTACTAGGCCTCTGTGCACTCAGCTGCAGAGCCTCTTCCTACTACTATGACCCAAGACACACTTAGACACTTGCTCTATGCTTCACTCTTATTTTTGTGTCTTCCTCTTTTCACTTCCTTTTACACTTAGAGCTTCGCTCTATTTATACAATCCCATGGTCCGTGGACCATGTGTAGGCTGAAATTACATTCAAAACTTAGAGTGGACAACCCTATGACTCTATCATACATTCCATGCCTGCAATTTGTGGAGATTTACAATAATATTACTCAAAACTTGGGCTTTATGCCGCAAAACATGCCGCGGGGGGGATTCCATGCCCAACATATAAAACAATAGTTTAAAGCACTTTAACCTTTTTCTATAAACAATAGATAAGACAAAGAGAATGAGAGGACCTACTTGTAGTTTCTCTTTCCTCTTGTCTCCTTTGTATCGGTCCTGTCATTCCTTCCCATACTTAACACACTTGAGAAGAACCTCTAAACATCAATAGAAGACAAAGAACCAATCAAAGCAAAAGATTTATTGATTACAAGTAAATGGAATTAGATACATTCACACATATAAGCATCATATATCAAGATAAGCATATGGAAAAAGGTGTAAATACTTTATTGAATAGTAGGAAGAATTACAACCATGAAGCCTGGTTCAAAGTCACTTCTCCAGCTTTGGTTTCATCCACATCACATCATAAGCATGACATTCCAGCAGCATAATGACACTTACAATAGTCTCAATTATTATACTAACATTATCTCCTTACAATTCATCAAATTCTAGCCCCTGATCACTTAGATGAGTGCTCAATTTATAGGAATATGGAGGAGGTTTTTTCATCAATCAGATAATTGAATGGCCTTCCATACTTAGAATTAGTTCCATGGAGGAAGGGATGAGAGGATAGGAGGTATCTTAACTCATTCCTCATCCTTTTTCAAGCTCATAGGAGATGATAAGTGTGGGAATCTTTTAGAAGGCTCCAGGAGATAAGAATATTCCCCAAACCCTATTTGAATTTCGCTCAATCTCACCCAGCGCAGGTTAAAGTTGGCCTAGGTGCTCTACAAAACAACTTGACATGGGCCTACCTACACTGAAGGGAATTTACCCCTATACAAGATTGCGCTGGTCCCTCAAGGAGGCAATTCTGGAGGGATTTGGGCCAAAGAACTCTCACGGAAGGAGGCATTCAAAGAGGTGACTTGTCTAGGGCATGTAGCAATTTAATTAGGGTTTGATAAGCCCTAATAGTATTGATCTAGATGATGGGAGTGATGTGCCCAAATGGATTTGTAATAGTAACTCATTCCAAGAAGCCCTCAAAAACTTAGTGCTTTTATGTTGCTAAGAGGCTCATCTTGCTTTGAGTGATAAAAAGTGTAGATTAATGTGAAAATCAGGAGTAGTCCTTGGACATTTTGTTTCCGACAAAGGTATCTAGGTAGACACAACCAAAATAGAAGTTATCTGGTGTCTTCCTACACCCAAAACACAAAGGGAAGTAAGAGGGTTCCTGGGACATGTAGGTTATTACAGGAGGTTCATTGAGAACACTTCTAGGATGACTACCCCCCTTTTCTGAATGTTAGCTAAGGATAGTGAGTTTTTTGGTCCATAGCTTTCCAATAGCCTTTTGAGACATTAAAGGAAAAATCAGTGCAGGCACTAGTTTTCAGAGCTCCCAACTAGACCCTTCCATTCCACATTTCCTCCGATGCCTCAGATATTGCCATTGGCACAACTTTAGGACATGAAGAGAACAAAAAACCTTATTCTATTTACTTCATTATTAAAAATTTGTCACTCGCCAAATTGAACTATATAGTGACTAAGAAAGAGCTTTTAGCTGTAATTTTTGCTATCAATAAATTCAGACACTACATCATAGGATATGAAGTCTTTGTGCAAACTGATCATTCTACGATAAAATATTTAATGAATAAACCATTGACTAGCAGTAGAGTGACTAGGTGGTTACTATTGTTGCAGGAATTTAATATTACTATTGTTGATAGACCAAGAAAATCTAATGTTGTACTTGACTATCTTTCTAGATTGAATAGTCTTGGTGAAGTAATTCCTGTTGATGATTATTTCCTTGATGAACATCTTTTTGTTGTGTCAACAAAGTCTCCATGGTTTGATAACATAGATAACTATTTAGTCACTGGAAAAACACCACCTCACTTATCTGCTCGTGAAAAACGAAATATCATTTTAAAAAGTGTTGCATATTCTTGGATCCAAGGAGACCTCTTTTACACTGGACTAGATATTATCATTCACATATGTGTAAGAGAGGAATAAGTGTTTGATATCCTGAAATTTTCCCATGATGAAACTTGTGGTGGTCACTCTACTAAAAGGGAACTCCATATAAAATCTTATGTGTTGGATACTTTTAGCCTTCTTTGTTTAAGGATGTCAAATAGTATGTCAAGTGATGCGATAACTATTAGCGAATGGGCCAACCAGTTCAAGCCAACAAAATGCCTTTATGTGCTCAGATTATGATTGAGCCCTTTGAAAAATGGGCTATTGACTTCGTAGGACCAATAAATCCAACATCCATGAATAAAAGGCATATATTGGTTTGCACTGATTTTGTTGCAAAATGGGTAGAGGCTAAAGTTGTTTCTTTTGCTACATAAAAAGTTGCTGTTGAATTTTTGTTTAGTGAAAGCTTTACTAGATTTGGTGTTCCTAGAGAGATTTTTACTAATAATGGGAATAGTTTATTTCTAATTTGGTACAGGAAGTGATGGATCAATACAAAATTTGGCATAGGAAGTCCACTTCATATCACCCGCAAACAAACAGCCAGGTGGAGTCTACCAACAAGGTGATCAAATCCATCCTCACCATACAAAGGATTGGGCGAACCGGTTACCTAAATCCTTATGGGCTTATCAAACCAGTTGGTGGAATAGCACAATACATACACCATATGAGATGGTATGCGGGGAACGAGTTCTTTTGTTGATAGAGTTCCAGATAAAAACTTTTCGAACAACAATTCAGTTGGGATTAGATCTCTCAGAAGCACAACAACAACGTCTATTACGGTTAACTGAGTTAGATGAATTTCAAAGAGATGTTGTTCAACGGAATGTGTTAGTAAAAAAACAACACAAAAAGTGGCATGACAAGTCTATCAAGAAGAAGTAGTTCCAACCATGTGATTGGGTACTTCTTTATGACTCTATATTTAAACATTTCAAAGGAAAAATCCATCCACGCTAGATGGGACCTTATGAAGTAGTCAAAATTTTCAAGAATGGGTCTGTAGAGATCAAAATTATTGATGGGAAAGATTGAATATTCCTTGTGAACGGGCATAGACTCAAGGTATATTTTCAACCTCTCTCAAAGGAATACTTCATGCACCAAGCACAACAACAATCTAAGCTAGAGATGGTAGGTGGCTATGCCAACCTATTACAGATCTGATTCTTTCTTTCCAAAAATATAGAAAATAATAAAAAAAAATTAAAAAAATGACCAAAAATAAAAATAGAAAAAAAAAAAAAAAAACTATTTTCCTATGATTGTGAAAATCAATTTACTAACATGATCACAGAAGGCTCAGCTTGAAAGCCAACATGCGGACAGGAAGATCGAAATTCTAATAAAATGGGAGTGTTGCTTGATATTTATATGTGTTGATTGTCACCAAGAAGAAGAAGGTTTTTAAGTGCAAGAACCAAGCCCTTATCCAAGTTTGGGACAACTGACATGGAAATTTTTAGGCAAGAAGCACTCAATTCCCACTACATTTACTTTTGGTTCGGCACTATCTAGGCATATTTTTGAGGTGAAATTCTGCCTTTCTTCTATTTCCTTTTCATAAATTCCCTTCTATTTTTTCTTCTTCATCCTATGGAAATGAACCTTCCCTTTATTTGAAAGAAAATTCCCCTTTCCAATTTCGTTTTTCCATCTTTTCCCCTAAATTTATTTTCCTTTTCCCTTTTTCTGTATGCCCTCTTGGTGGTTTCACACTTGAATTCCCTGTTGAACTTCCTTCCCATTTTGAAATTTACTCCTTTCTTGATTCTTTTCTCCCTCATGGACTGTATTACAGGTTCTAATAAAAATTCATGGATTAGATTGGAAGGCATGTATCACTACCAAGAAAATCATGAATAAAACATCCTTTGGAAATCTCACAAATCTTTCAAGATTCAGCCCACAAATTGTATATTTTTAGAAACCTTTTCAGATATTCTGCGACATCAATTAGTGTAGGGACAATGATGTCCCTTGGTAGAAGAATTTATGTTCCAGTGCAAGAAAATTAAATCTCATGTGCATGAACACACACTGTTGTGTGCCCCAAGCACAAGAACATGTGCCTAGTGCAAGAACAGTAATAGTCTTCAGTGCAAGAATGTATGTTCAAGTGCACGAACCAACAATTCCTTAGTGCAAGAATGCATGTTACACTACAAGAATGTCTGATGTAGGAATGCATGCTTGAGGCCAAAGTTCAGTCCAAGGATAAAAAGGGGATTTATTTTTATGTTTGGTACAAAAATCAAACTCAAGCATAACCAACTGCACTACTTTAAAATGATGTCATGCAATGATTTTCTTTCATAGATAATCAGACTTTATGCATCATTACTAATTAAGAAATATTTTTTAAGTACATGCAAATTTAATTGTGAAAACCTATCTCTATGTAAATTAACAAGTGTGACTTGTATAAAATCATGAGTTGATCAAAGGATGTGTGTGAAAATCTCCCAGAATACAACATTCATTTTTGAAAAGCCTGCTGATAATTAAATGATGACTCGTTCATATATAACACCTCAAATTATCTTACATAACTTCCTCCATTACTGTTGCCCACCACCAATTATTATTACTGAATGCACAATTAGATCAAGCTGTGTCACATCCTTTGCCAAAAACTGAGATTTTCATGATTGTGACTATTAAAGAAAAAAATAAATATAGCAATGTCCAGTTCACACAACAAAATTGAATTTTTTAGTCCAGAACCCCTTGCTAATTAAATCTCTCAAATTATGAGTATTTGAGTGAATTCAAACAAGGAATGGCACTTGTTCAAATTGAACCATGTTCTATGAAGGAAGTAGAAAAAATGGTAGAGTACAAGAATAGTATGTCCATAATGCAGGAAGCAGGATACCTCTCATTCTTGCTTAATTTTGATGGTTTTGATTTGGTCGTGGAATTAGAATTTCTAAAACTTTGATGGATGTAGAGCCAAGGTCAGTTCTCTAGAGTTTGAAGTGACAGAGTAGACTATTTTGTAGGCTACAGGGTTGGTGGTCACAGGTGAAGAGTGGTTCAAGAAAGGAGATCTCGAAAAAGGGGCTTGGCATAGATTTTTAGTCAATAAGAAGAAGAAAGTGGACTGAAAAATCGGGCTACAACAAAGTGCTATGATCAAGAAATGGAAAATCCTGTTGTACATTTTTGAGAAGTTCCTCACCTGTGAGGGATGATATTCCCTAACCTTCCTAAATCGCATCCACTTGCTGTTACACTTAGAGTAAGGTAAGTTGATTAATTTTTGTTCTTTCTTAAAATTTTGGAGAAAATGTCGAAGGGTGTTCAGAAAAGTCAAGAAAGTCAGGTTGGGTTCAAGCTATGTCATTACGAGTTGATCTCAATTCTAGTTAGGAAGGAATTAAAGAGTAAAAATGTGACATGGGGAGGGTTCTTGAAGGAATTACAAGGAGGAAACGTAGTGGAGTCACCCAGGAAGAAGGGTAAGAGTAGGAAGGAAGAATCTAAATGGATGGATAAAGCCCTCACCCCGCAAACTAGTAATAAGAAAAACGCTGTGCTTAAAGAACCAGTGCAGGAAGAGAAACAAGCACTCGTAACCGAATCCCCTTGCCCGTTTAAGAGAATAACTAGAAGTTCTATTAAGAAGAGGTTTTCCTCCTCGAGAAAGGGCCATACTCAATCAACTTCTCCGATCAATGTAGATGATTCCCAGCCTAGTTTGTTGAATGATAATAATATCTCGCTCCTTGCAGATGTTGCGGTTCACAAAGTGTTTAGTGCATGATACCTTGAAGAGGAAGATGTTACTCATGTCAGTGTTAGTTAGAATAATGAAGAAGAGGAAGACCTCTAAGACACCATATGTAAGTGCAGAGAAGGGTCCAACAAAGGGTGAGGGTGATAAATATAAACAATGTAATACTGAAGTGCACGGAGATGAAATACAAGGTGATGAAAAAGTGAAGGATGATGAAACACAGTGTGATGATGAAATGAAGGGTGATGAGATACCATATGATGTCAAACTGACAGATATTGATATAAAGTATGATATTGGTCTTGACAACACCAACACTTGCTTCGAGTCAACTATTGAGAAGATTTTGAGATAGGAGGAATTTGTTAAGGAAGATTCCACTCTCAATTTGAATAGTCAGGTCGAGGAGCTGAAGCAATGCATTTAAATCAGGCCATGAAAGAACATGGTGTAGTGCTGCAGAATAAGAATGCTGAATTGGTAGGGGAAGTGCAAGAAGGAGAACGACAAGAAAGAGTGTGGAAGTTCCAAGCTCTGAAATGCTATGGTCAACTCAAGAAATTGGTCAAACTGGTCAAGAAGGCTCGAACTAAGAAGCAAAGGAAAATGAAGACAAGAATTAGCATATAGATACATGACTAAAGGAAGGTCTCCATGTTTTTTTTTGGAGAGGTTAGGGTAAGGTTGTGTGAGGACACACAACAAGATAGGGATGGGAGGATGTTCATGGCTAGAATTGTCCTACCTTTTGGTCTCTATCCTATCTGAAACACACCACCTTAACCCCTATTCTAAACTTGAAGGTCTATTATTCCTGTACATTTTCCCAATTGCACACATTCCTACACTCTTATGTTTTTCATATTCAAAGGTTATATATGTACTTAAGCATTAAATTTACATCTTTTATATCTTAAAATGTCTTTGTAACTAATATATCCCTTTCCGAAGTAATTTGATGGAACCAAAGTGTTAATATGCGTGAGAGATTGGATTGGTCCAAGAATTGTGCTCGTACTGGTTATCGTTCCTGCAATTTCGAGGAAACTGTAAATTTTTGTTTGACTCGCCACTTATGGAAGAGACAACTCCATAGATTACATAGATTTCTAGCCTAAGAGATCAGTTTTCTTACTGGACTCGACACTTAGAGAAGAAGGAGGGATATGAAGGCTAGACTTCTACTGCAAAACCCTTCTTTAGACCTTTTGAGAATAGCCAAAAGGCTTAATATATCATGTTGCATATTTTTGTTGCGGCCAAGAGTTGAAGCATGTATTTAATAGAGTTTCTCCGTAGATGTTAGCTGGCGATGTTATGTTAAAATTTTTCTACCAACTATAATTTCTGAGTATCGCCATTTTTGGGGTGGATTGGGGATCCACGATGTGTATTTTACCTTTTTGAAACTTAATACAAAGGAACATGCTAGTTGTGAATTTATTTGTCTCGATATCGTTGTGATGCTCCATTTGAGTGCTTGAGTTTTTTGTTTCGTTACAAGGAAATGAGTTGGTTGGCTAGGGCCCAACCAACCCATCTCATTCTCCCTTTGTTAAAGGTGTGTTAGATTTATTTTCATGCAAGGTTAGTGAAGCATATCATGTTTGGATTCTTTCATAGCTAATGGAATTTAATTTCTTGCAAGTTGTGTGATGTGGATCTGGGTGTCTATCAGGTTCATTTGCATTTAATTTTGTTTCCTTCCTTCTTTCCTGCAAATGCGCGTTGGCCTTTTCTTTACAAATTAAATGTACATCTAGCTTTCTCCACTAGTGTGTTCGTGTTTCAACAAGTTGAAAGTTTCCTTTACTCATTGCAACTAGTCATTCTTATTTTTGTAGGTCTATTATTCTTCTTCAAATAGTGTTTGGCTTTTTAGTGAAGCATATTCCAATATTCAAGTTCAGATTTAGATTTGATTAACATCAATAAACTTTCACAAAAACACTATTGCATTACTTGGATTTATACCTGCACTCATTATTGGACTTAATACTGAATTTATCAGAAGGATTCCTTGAGTTAAAATGATTATTCGTATAAGTGCATAGATCTAATTTGCTCAATGAACAGTCATATAAGGAAAGATCTTGCTGATGTTTGGGTCAAAGTAGTTTCCAAGTAAAATGATTTCTTATTTCAATAGAAATTTCGTTTGTCTGTGAAAGCACCTTTCACTTTTGAGCATGTGATTAGATAACAATTCATTTTTCTTATTGAGGTTCACTTTACAATTTTGTTTTCACCTTCTATTTATTTTCTTAGTTAACACACTTTTATTTATTGCAACCAATTTGGAAACCAGTTACATGAACTTTGGTTTCCTAGTATAGGAACCTCTATTCTAGTACATGAATTGACATTCCAAGTACACAAACAGAGTGCTCTAGTACAAAGTCTCAGAACTCTTGTATGCACGTCAAGATCGTCAGTAAGGGTCCAATATATATACTTCTAGTATAGAATCTTTGTTCTAGTACAGGAACAATGTTCCAGTATAGGAACCTTGTTATGGTATGGGAACAACAGCTTGGTACATGAAGGAAAATCTTGAGGAAGATAGACATCCTGATTAGTTGGATCCTTCTTCTTTCTTACAACCATACTAAAGAGAATCTCAAATAGTTATTTTATCGATTCAAATTTTTCATGACGCATTGAGAGTTTCCTTTCGAGTCTGAAATTTGTAATCAAAGAAGTAGGAATACAATTCAAGAAGGTTCATATCATTTCTTGGCATTTCCTGTGCTACACCTCGAATTGTACGAAAGATCGAGTTGAAAAATTAAGTGTTGAAAGGAGTTTGCTGAACTGCAATTTCTGCAACCAACAACAACCAAAAGAAGAAAATGATTCCTAGAAAATAAAGACAACTTCTTCTTATGAGTATATATCAATGGTTTCCAATCAGTTTTACTTACCCATGTTTATACCTAACTATGTTTTTGAAGTTCAAGGAGCTAGTGATAAAGTTGATGAATATTCTTCTATTTATGATTGATATGATTCAAAGGAGGATGATACTGTTGCATATTTTAAAGGGATTTTCACAAGAAAGTGGGGAGAAGATTACTAGCAACAACATTTTCAAGAAGAGCCCAAAGTTGAAGAGCCCAACAATATCAGTGATTTCCTTTTGCAGAAAGATTCCTCTCTTGTAGTTGTTCAAAAAATATTAGCAACTGTGATTTTTTATCATAAACTCTATTATTCAATAGCTTACTATATGGCATCTTTCTTTGGTCAGAAGTAGGTCTCAATTATGGGGTATGTATTAAATGTTGAAAAATGTGCAACAAGATATGTTAAATTTAGAATGTGCTAAAAATAGACTTGCTAAAAAAAGCATGTCTAAAAATAACAGTTTGGCTAGTGTAGAATTTTTGAATAATAAACACATATTCAATGGAGATTCTCCCGATCATGTACTACTGCGGAATACATACACAATACATAAGCTCCTCTACGTTGATCATCAATATAGCAACATCAATAACAATAAAACATCAAGAGCATCCACACATTAACACAGTATGTAACTCGGGGAAAGCCTACAGCTGAAAACCCCACACTATCTGTATATTTATGATTGAGAACATGTAACATTACAATAGTCAATACTTCTCACAAGTATCCAGCACTATCTCCACCTGTTACACACAATACAGCTCAGATCTGACCTCCAAATCTATTCCACTGCTTGCCTGCCTCCACTGTACAATACCTGCTGAGAATAGATTAGAATGGTTGAACCAAACTCGTATTTACCTCAAAAGAATCACTCACACTGGGAATCACATGAGCAGAGGCTATAATCACTTGGTATTGGCCAATTCTCATTGGCATAACTCAATCCCATTGATTGTGCGAATCCTCATGCACAACTATAGTCACAACTGATAGCAATCCGATCCTCTAACACCTGTCCCTGTTGAACTGAACATGCACTAACATGCAAATGAGTTAACTGATGCATTCTTTAGTTGCATTATGAGTTAATAATTAGTTTAAAAACTCATCATTATTCTATTTGTAGTTAGACTAATTACAACTAGTTTAACCAAGTCAAACTGAACACAACTCCATCAACTCCACAATCAACTCCACCAAACTCAACTGATTGAGTTCTAACTGAAGTCATGCATGCAACAACTCAACTTACCCACAAAGAAAACATATTTCCTTCTGACAGCTGCATGTGCTACATATGTAGCTCAAACTGAAGTGCTCCAAGAGAATAAGATAAATTTTACAGTCTAAATATTATTATAAGCTAATAATATTTGATTTCTCTATAATTAGACTTGACAGTGTCACCACTGTTGTCTAAAAATAGAAGTCCATCTATTTTTTCCAACTTGACCAATCATCCATAAACATCATCATGCAACTCATAGACATGATCCATATTTCTAAAAATAGACTTTGTGCCATAATTTTCCTATGGGCCCACTTAGTAAAGGCGACTCTTTTCACTAAGCTCCATCATCTTGTTGCAATCTCAACATCCAGTGAAGTCATTAGTCACATTGGGTGAGAGGTGAAACTGCTAAAAATAGAAAGTTTTAAAAATAGCGTTTCTGGGTCCCTTCCTATTTATAGCAGTCCCTAGTCTATCTATAGGAAGTAAAATTAATTTTGGTCTTAACAACAATTGAAAATATTAATTAATTAACTTAGTTGAGTTAATTAGTTAAGGAAATTCGAATTTGAAGTCTTTATGAGCATGCACATGATTTCCTCCACTGATTGAGGAAATAAGTATGAGTTCTATAATGAGAGAATCAGTTGACTTAGTTCTAACTAGTCAAGTCCAGTTATATTATTTTAACAAGTTGTTAAAATACTGAAATATAGTTTGTTAATGCTTGCATGCATGTGACAACTATTATTTTAGATCAGTGAGAATTAACACATGGATAACTGTTGCATGTCAGTTTTGTCAGAGACCCAGTTGAGATAAGATGTGGGATAGTGTACTATCAGATTCTTGGATATTTCTAGTAAGTATTCCTTGCATGGAGAAGGATCTATTATAGGAGATTGGAGGACTTGTGGCCTATATATTGAAGCCTGGGTAGTCCATGATTTTCATCTTCTGATAGAAGATCATCAGAGTACAGAGAGATTAGGATAGCTATTGAGCTGATTCTTTTTGTATGAGGATTTCCACTTGATCAATAATACAGTGTTGGGGTTTTATGCTGGTGCTTTCCCCAGTGACATATTCTGTGTTATGTGTGATTGATTTCTCATTCTTAGTTATATGTGTTCTTATTGATGTTTCTCATCGTTGATTAAGCTTTTGCTAAATTGTTTGTGGAAGTAGATCAAGTGTTTTGCTTTAGTACATTGCATTACCAGATGATCTACAGGTGGAAAATTTCTACATGGTATCAGAGCTAGCTGATTTGTGGAAAAATTCTAGAAAATTCTACATGGTATTAGAGCTAGCTAATTTGTAGAAAAATTCTACATGGTATCTGAGCACAAGTAATCAAGCAAGAACAGTATACTGTGACGAGATTTCAAAGTCTTAAGTTTTGGGCCAAGAGTTTGTAGAGCAGATCTAAAAATTTATGTACAAAATTTTTAGAAATAAATAGTAGATTTGGATTCCTTGTGGAAAAATACCCAAAAAAAAATCGGCTGAATCGGAGATCGGATGAGGGAGGTATCGCTGATTCAAAATAAGCTCTTTTTGTAGAAAGTTTTGTGACTATGGGAAAGTGGAAATAGATTGGTGTGATAGCCAAAAACCTGTACGCACTTGAGGTACAATATGCATGCAAAGTCTTGAGGAGTGAGGCAAAGGTTAGATACTTGGTGGTTGAGAGGCAGAGTAAATTACCTCTCAACATGCAGAGCTAGAAGAAGTCTCAAACAATTTTTGAGGAGCCACGATTGGTGCAGCAGCTTCAGGAGGTTGTGGAGCAGCCACAATAGGGGAAGTTGAGTGGAGATCCAGTCGAGAAATCTACTCATGTAGAGACCTCCAGTAGGGGGAAACTTCAAGCTAGGTGGGTTAGGGATCACATGTAGCCATACCTCCAGGTAGGAGGTGGGGCGATATAGAGTGATCGTCCCAAGGAGGAGGGGAAGGATCCTTGAGGTACCCAACCTCTTGGATGAGACATTGCTACAGGAGCCCCGATGTTGAGTAGTAGGAACTGATTGATTGGGTAGAGACAGATGTGGATGGAGCGACATAGAGAGCGATAGTGCAGGGAATCCCAGGAGAACACATAGCTAGCAGACTGCAACAATGCGAGAGGCATAAGTGTTTTGCACAGTGCTAGGTGGCACAGAGAGGTGTGAAATAGTGTGAGATGCATGGAGACATTGCAGTAATGCAAATGTCAGAGAGGGAGCACTTGTTAGCAACAGGTAGAGCATCAGTATTAGAGTATGTTTCTAGCCCAACAAAGTGGTCAGTTGGGAGTGTTTTTGTTCCAAGTGTTGTTGGAGCAAGTGGACCAGGTAGATGTGTTGCATGCAGAACATTTGAAAGTTATAGGATTGGGTTCAAGGGAAAGCCTTTCTTGTTGAGAGGGAGTGTTGAAAAATGTGCAACAAGAAATGTTAAATTTATAATGTTCTAAAAATAGACCTGCTAAAAATAGCATGTCTAAAAATAACATGTCTAAAAATAGCAGTTTGGCAAGTGAGGTCATTGGCCACATTGGGTGAGAGGTGAAACTGCTAAAAGTAGAAATTTCTAAAAATATCATTTTTGGGTCCCTTCCTATTTATAGCAATCCCTAGTCTATCTATAGGAAGTAAAATTAATTTTGGTCTTAACAACAGTTGAAATGTTAATTAATTAATTCAGTTGAGTTAATTAGTTAAGGAAATTTTAATTTGAAGTCTTTGTGAGCATGCACATGATTTCCTCCACTGGTTGAGGAAATAAGTATGAGTTCTATAATGAGAGAATTAGTTGACTTAGTTCTAACTAGTCAAGTCCAATTAGATTATTTTAACAAGTTGTTAAAATAATAAAATATAGTTGTTAATTCTTGCATGCATGTGACAACTATTATTTTAGATAACTGAGAATTCACTCATGGATAACTGTTGCATGTTGTTCTGTCAGAGACCCAGTTGAGATCAGATGTGGGATAGTGTACTATCAGATGCTTGGATATTTCTAGTAAGTATTCCTTGCATGAAGAAGGATCTATTATAGGAGATTGGAGGACTTGTGGCCTATATATTGAGGCCTAGGTAGTCCATGATTTTCATCTTCTAATTGAAGATTATCAGAGTACAGAGAGAGTAGGATAGCTATTAAGCGGATTCTTCTTCTATGAGGATTTCCACTTGATTGATAATATAGTGTTGGGGTTTTATGTTGGTGCTTTCCCCAGTGATATATTCTGTGTTATGTGTGAATGATTTCTCATTCTTAGTTATATGTGTTCTTATTGATGTTGCTTATGGTTGACTAAGCTTTTGCTAAATTGTTTGTAGAAGTAGATCAAGTGTTTTGCTTTAGTACATTGCATTACCAGAGTACAGGTGGGAAATTTCTACATGGCATTAGAGCTAGCTGATTTGTGGAAAAATTCTACAAATTCTACATGGTATCAGAGCCAACTGATTTGTAGAAAAATTCTACAAAATTTTATATGTTTTACCTGAAAATTTCACATGGTGCGTACCTATTTTAATTGCTGACTTTCAGGAGAACAATGACATAAGGTCAAGTACTTAGATGTTGGGCTGGTATCATTGGAAGGTTGAATTCACTTGGTGAATTAAGACCTATACATAAGTAGGAGCTATTCATAAATAAGCTCACTATGTGAGTATTTAATTTCTAGTTTTTAGAAGTTGTAGTTCTACATTTTAGTATTATGACGAGAGGAATACCAAAAAATAAAGTTGTAGGTAGATTTTATGATTTTACAGAGTCAATATATTTGTAAATCCATGCCTAATGGTGGAGGATACTAATCTTTAGGTTCTCAATTTATTGCTTCCAATACATTGTCCCTAATTGGAGACGATGTTGTTATCATTCATACCATCTTGTATTTGTGTCAAATGATCCTATTTTTCATCATTGGTATAGAGAAGGACGGGTGCAATCTAGGTCTAAAGGGAGATGAAAAGGGAGAGCCAAAATTTTGGGAGCTGAAATTTGGAAGTCAAAAGCTAAAATTAAAAGGGAGAGTCAAACTTTAAGAACCCAATATCGGAAGGCTGAAAATTGGGGCAGGTAAGAACCTCAACATATCAGAAATTTAGAATATCAGGAGGATTGGAGCCATTGGAATTAGATTCTTAGAACGTTCGATATGAAAGAGCGATCGGAATATTGGAACCTGATATGGGAAGGAATAATAGGAAACATATTAGAATATCAAAATAAGATGGAATTTCGAGACCTTGGGAGGAAAACATGTCAGAGGCTTAGAGTTTTGGTAGAAGAATATTAGGGATCAAGTAGAACCTCAGAGGTTCAAAACTTTGGGTTTTCAAAATCTCGTAAGTTACTAATAATCACAATTATTTAGAAGCACCGAGGTAGTGAGGAACGAGGATTTATAAAAGAAATTATTTACAAAATCAAAGACTCGAGACCCTTTTCTCTCTCCTCCAATAGGACACACAGAAATAGACGATTGGCTCTGGGAAGAAGATGAGGCAAATGATGTCAGCATGACGTGGCAGTAAAGAGGACACATGGAAGTCATATTCAATGTTTTGGGTGGCCTAATGGGGTGAATCAATGTGACACTTGTCACCACTAAGGAGGCACCACATGGATATGATGGCATCAACATGATGTCATCTTAGAGGTCGGTATTTCAGAGGAGGTAGATTTCGTAACTCCTATGCAAATGAAATTTCGAAAAATTTATGGTGAATGGTGCTTTTGATTTCAAGTGGCACATGGTCGAGGGAGATCCAAAGAACCAAGAGAATAGAGCATGCCTTAGCACCTATTATTGTCAAGAAACCACATGGAAAGTACATCGTAGGTCAGTATTTCAGAGGAGGTAGATCTCATAACTCCTGTGCAAATGAAATTTTGAAAAATTTATGATGAAAGAGGCTTTTGATGTTGAGTGGCACTTTCTAGGTCATGAAGACCCAAAGAACCAAGAGCTTGGAGCAGGGTCGAGCACCCAAGTTCTATGGACCATATTAGGGATTTGGATTTCGAAACTCCAACATAAGAAAATTTTGAAAAGTTACAATGAAGGTTTCTTCCAATGTGACTAGAACTTGGTCATGAGGAACTTAGAACACCCAAAGGCGGACATAAAATACACTAAGGGAAAGACTCCCGATAGGATTCTAAAGGCCTCAACACCTAAGCACGAAGTCATCGGTCATGGCACCTAGTCCTATGGAGGAAATGAGATAAGGGAGCTAAGATAAAGGGGCCAAAGGCCAATCAGGATTTCAAAATATCATAAGCCTATGACAATAAAAGTTATGATACATAGGGCTCTGAAATATCTAATGAAGTGAGGTACAAAGTTGTCGGTCCCAACACAAGTTCCTATGGTGGATAAAGAAAAAGGAGCTAAACATAAAGGGGCTAAAGGCATCAAAATTTGCGATTTCATAATGTTTATTTTAAATAGAATTAGGATATGTTAAGGCTCCGATACTATAATGCAAAGGAGTATAGAGGATGAATGGGTCAATAGTTATTGACTTCTTTCAACCATTAGCATGTTCATAACAACTTCCACACCACCACACCAAATCACAGCCAACTCCAAAAAGGGACAATCCAAGCGGTTAGAGGGATAAAACTATAGGGGAATTTGAATATACCCGTGGAAGAAATATAATGGTAGAGGCATGGCCACATCATCAACCTACCACTAACCAAGATCATGGAGCCTGAGTTTGCATGAGGAAATCAAAGGAATCAATAATGGAGATATTGTATTGTGTCAATTATGATACCTCATGTTTCTCATATTTTTTTTAATATTTCATTTTCAAAAAAATAATAAATTATGTTATGTAATCATTAGGGAAGCTAGGCCATTCACATTATCAAATAGCTCGGTAGTTCAGATAGTTGTAGCATTCAAGATATTTTGTGACTATTTTTTTTAGACTTTCTCCCTATAAAAGGGAAGAGGAACTTAGTAGTAAAGGTTATGAATTTTGTTTCCAGAGGGAGGTTCCATTGTTCGATCTTCCTATTCTAGAGGCTATAATTATTTTGTTGATTTCATAAGTTTGGGTCTTGACAAGTGTTTCATTTTGAAAATTAATGAAGAAGTTTCTGGTGATTCCAAGAATTAGAATATGTAGTATGTGTTGTCCTTCTGTGTGTCACTCCATATGTGATTTTTCTTCTTCACAAAATGTGTAATTGTATCTGTGGGATTCACTCTTAACTCACATATTTGCTAATGTTATGTGATAGAAAATGATACTTGTAAGATTTTAGATTTGTCTTTGTTATGTAATAGAAGATGATACCCACGAAATTTCATATTAACTTATGTTATGTCGTAGCAGAAAGTAGTTGTGAGATATGATGAGGCTCATCAATAGGGAAACTATATAGGTCCCAATGTCATTTTCCAACTTCTTAAACTAATTTTTCTCACATTTATTTACATATTTTGTTATATTTTTCTTAGTGAAAAGAGAAAAGGTGAGCTACTATGTCATGTGGCCTAATGTGTTCTAAATGCAGGAATTGGAGTAGTTTTTGGATGACTAAAGTGCAGGAATTTAGAGTAGGAAAGAAAGAGATTTTAGGAGTTGGCCTCCCTCCTTAACTCCTCAAATCATTCAAAGATTCCTTCACTCTATCTCATCATCCTGGTGTCACTGACAACCAAGTACGCCAAGTTCATTGGCAGCCAAGCCAGTGACAGTCAAGGAAGATTTATTCTTGAGTTAGAGAGCCAAGTATTCCTATTTTATAGGGATTTGTTGGTAGCTCCAATTTTTATAAATAAGAGAGCCAAAGGACTCATTAGGAATCAATTTTTTGTTGTAACCAAGAGGCCATTTGAGTCGACACATTTTGATTGTTATTGTTATAATGTACTCGACATTTTTTTGATAATGAGAAATTATATTTTGATCGAACACTGAGTTGACTCATAGGGTTGAAGCTCTTGGGTTAGGGCCCAATCCTAGTAGTGGAAGTTCCTCTTTTGTAGCTATACTCTTAGCTTAGAATGATAGTTAGTTGCCGTAGTTTATTTATGTCTTTCTGTTAGCTTAGCAAGTTACTTAAATAATTTCTTAACCTTGTTTCCATTAGTTTAAAGAGGTAGATTAGCGTTGCAGCTTAATGAAGGAAATTATACAAGAAAATATTGTGACAGTGGCCCCTATCTCATCTCTCTCATGGGATCATGATTAGAGGAC
>APFE030442818.1:0-11540 GCA_000404065.3 Pinus taeda | reverse complement strand
TTCCTCTAACCACAAATGATGTACTTGTAGAATTGAATCTCCTTGACTCAAGGAAAATATCGATAATAAATTTCTCTATGAACTTACTTCCATCTATGAAAATACAAATGAACTACATTTTTGACAGTTATATAAGTAGGTAGTTTAGGTAATGAGCATATCCAGTAGTCAATTATACAACTAAACTTTCTTCACTTACACAAATTCATACATAGATAACTTGTAATTGTTGATATTGAAGTACCAAATAACAACAAGATTCATCATATTCTAATAGATTCACATAAATAAATCAACAATATATTCTCTCAGTTCTGAACAATATCAAGAACTACTAATTTGAACTATGCCACTCTGTTCATTAATTGGTTATGCATCTTTCCATTTGAGACAAACGAATATAGGAAAATAATTAACAAATAATAAAACCAATTATAGTTTTCTTCCACTCCATATATACATTCATTATTGAAAATATCAAACCCATAAAAATATAAATAATCATAGTATGACTTCACATATTTTAAGGAATGACTAATAGATTCTTTGGAGGAATAGCTAGTAAAAAAAAAAATAAGAATGATTTTCTTACAAGTAAGGAAGCGGAAATAATCACCAAAACTCAAAATGGTGTGGGAAATGTGCACAGGACAAGAGGGAATTATGGATTCCAATTATCAAGTTATTCATACAAATATTACATATTGATATTGTGGGATCATTTCTAACATTTGGATGAAGCATTGAGAATGAGGATATAAGGAAAAAAAGTCCTTGCTTTCACTCGATTCCAATTTGACTTCTCTACAATTACTTTCAAGGGTACACACCTGTTGTGGCATCGAATGTATGCACAATTATGTAAAGTGGTAACCTTCGATGCAGACCTTTTTGATCCAGTTATCATCCATGGATCCTAACCAAAATATGTTTATGTTTCCAAATAAGAAGAGGTTTAGATTCAAGAACCAAAAAAAATAATATTCAAAGATTGAATTCCATTACAAAAAAATATTGGGTAAATGAAGTTTATTTTCCATCTACGTTTTTTGTTAATGTGTTTATGATGATGCATTCATTTGTTGTTCCTTATGCCTCCTACACCATATTCATCTTTGAAAATTATCTCGTGGACACAGGAAACAACAACTACACGACCATGCTTGTGAAGGTCAAGATGTGGTACAATGTCACTAACTTCACCAATCACTTTCCCACTCGTAGGTTTTGTAATGGTAGAATACAAAGACACCATGAGTTAAGTCAGTGATGGAATTCACAGGAATGGATGTTCCCATTCCAAAATCCAACCAAGCATTCCATAGTAACGAAAGTTCCAAGGAATGTGTTTGTGTCTTGTTATATTAGCCTCTATTTCATAGGTAAAGCACAACATCGTTAGGCAATTGAGGTATACAATCAGACCATCAAAATTATGTTGAACTGATTAGGTAGAAGAAATCTCTAATAAGGATATTTCACACAAAAATCAATGGGGAACCTCGGGATGTAACTTAGTGCACTGGCAAATTAACATAAAGGAAATGTGATGCATAAAATAAATAGAAGCAGATGAATGTATAGATTAATCAAGAAACTTGGGTATAAAATTTTGTTTGACAACAGTTTCAATTATTTTGCGTAGAGCATAAAGAATTGTCCTTGTTTTCAGAACTACTGGAACGGATGAAGATTTGGATCAAGCTAGATAACCGTTTCAACTTTTCTTTTATTGTAGACATGCACGAATACCCTCAGCTTTACAAGGCTTTAGACCAATAATGTTCAATAGTTTGTAGATTCAATGGATAGATGGAGAATACCGACTATACCAGCAGATGCATATATAAAAACATAAGAATGGCCAGCTACAGGAAGTAAATGAAGCTTGCAAATCTAATTTATCAATGCAAAGATAAGATGACAATTATCTGGTATTAGACACAGAAGAAACATGAACAACCTGATCAAGTGCAAGCTTAGAAAATAAGAGAAAATGGAAATGGAACATATAACAACAAAAGAAGATTATATTGCTAGAATGAAGATGAGAAGCTTGAGTAGCAAAGTATCCATAGTCTCCAGAAGTTGAACCCTTGTTACTCTGAATTTTCACATATTTATAGGCCCTTACAATGCTCTCAAGCTTTCTGAGGTTCGCGAGGTCTTAATCTATTCCCTCTGTCTTTAACAACTTGATGCCCTGACTAGGCATGAATGGGCTCGGAGGTTTCTTCTCTAAAGCAGAGTAACCTCATTCTGGTACTTTGTTGTGCTGGCAGGGAGCTCGCTCATGCCAGAGATGCCCCTTGATCACTTTTTTTGGTTTTGGCTCTGTTGCATTGTTGATGCTCCATGATTGCTTTTGTTTCGGGTTGCGTCGTGCTATGGCCCTTTTTTTACCTTTCTGGCCTCTGTCTCCCGGTAACTGTTCCCTGGCCTCTGTTCTATAATGGAATGGGTCTACGAGCCTTTGTAATCCCTTTAAATCCTAACAATGATTGTTTTAAGTTTTATACAAAAAATTCTACAACACTGCAAACTCCCACTAAGATCTATTTATTTCAGAGTTAAAAATTCCTTGGACTCTATCTATTCCTATATCAGGTCCATCCTTATCGCTATCGCAAATCGCAAGTGGCCCATTCCCTTGCTTCCCCTTTGTATTTTAGAAATAGATAAAAAACTGCGAAAATGCATTGAAAATGGATTTTCTGGGACCTCAAATATTATGAAATAATATTTAGAATACCGTCAGGTCTGGTTCATTGTGTAGCACACATATATGTGTAAAGGCCCCTCTCCCTGGTGTTGCTCTGATGCGATATAGTGATATTATCTGATCACAATCGCATATCATGCCCCGAGCCATTGATAGCGCTATTCGTTAATCTCTGATAGTGATTGTGTGATGCGATGTGGGTCGTTGATATACATGCTTGATCGAAGGTCCATGTTGCATCATTGATCATTGTCGCAATTTCCATACAATATGTGTTGATATCCACCAATTGACTTCGTCGATTGTGACCCGCCGATCAAATCTAGACCATTGATCGGCCAAATCTAACAGTTTCTATGTGTATCAATGTTTATGCCTCTAATACTTGGTTTTTCATTGTTTCCTATGGTTTTCTACCTCCTGACAGTGCTTTTCTACCATTCCGAGGACTCTTGGCATGCGATTATTTTGATCTTGGAGCGTTTTGGATTCATTTTTGGGTCATTTGCCAACAAGGCTAACATTGGCTACTTCTGGGGATGAAAGCCTCCCTGTGAGGTTTCAAGAACTACAGAGCAATGCGTCTATTATAAAACCAAAATCAAATCTATCTCCTAGTGTTCCATTGGCCATGGAGCCTATATTGTATAGAAAAAATAAAAACTGAAAAACATATTTACAATATCAAGGCTTTAAAGCCTTAAATGAAATCAAGTTTCAAGAATCGCCCATTGACCAAGCCGCCAAAGACATCTTATCCTTCTAGACTGTGTAGAATAAAGGTATTGTTCTACTGAATTTGGGAGATGACAAATGGACTTGTCCATAAGGAGTCAAACTTACCATGATTACCTTTCTTTTCCTTCATCACATCCCATTTGAGAAACCAGTCACCAACTTGGAAATTATCCATTTCTGTTTTCCTGTCAAAGGTTTCTTTGATTTTCTTCTATGAAATTTTGACTTTTCAACCAGATGCTCTCTAATCTGTTGTAATTCAACCAGGTTATTCATTCTCCTTACCATGTCATTCATTTCATCCTATTCTTCTTGAAAGAATTTGGCCACAGGGAGAATAAGCTAGATATGAAAAACAACATTATTGCCATAAACCAGCTTGAATGAAGAATTTCCTATGGACTTCTTCTTGGTAACTTTGCCAGCCCACAGTGCAAACTTCAACTTGGAATCCCATCTCTTTTTGTTGTTCTCCTACTGTTTTGTGACTATCCTTACAAGACTCTTGTTAGATGATTCTTCCAGGCCATTACCTTGAGGATAATATGAGGTATAATGCACCAATTGAATTCCCATGGATTCACACATGCCCACCTAATCTTCTGCCTTGAAAGTTGTTGCATTATCAATGACTAGTTTGGTTGGGTACCCAAATCTAGTGAAAATGTTCTCATTCAAGAAATTTATGACAACTTGATGATTAGAATTCTTAGTGGGTATGACATCGATCCATTTGGTAAAATAATCAGTGGCTACCAAGATCCATTTGTGTTGGCAGGGACAACAGTTCTTTAAACATGAGTTTCCTTGGCATTATTCATATTCAACCTCAGGTTATATCTGTGCTGATCTTCATTTTGTAGAACAGCTCCACCATCCCACTTTTGGTTGATCTGTTCATTGAATAATGACTTTTCCTAGGAAGTTAAGGTCAAAAAGGAGGCACTGCCTTTGTCTTCCATACAATGGATCTCATCATCTTCATCAAACTACTCTTCGTCCACGACTACGTTCTGGAAAGGGGTCTTCATCGTTTTGTCTTCATTCGCATCTTTGCTTCTTTGCAGAATCTGCAACTTCTCATTAGCTCTTCTATATGGATTTGGATTTGGATTTGTAGGAGTAAAGGTATTATGAACTCTTCCTTTCCTAGGGTGCTTCTCAACCTTTAACTTGGAGATTTCAGAGGCTAATGACTCTATCGTCTTAGTCATTTTATCTATCTTAGGGTTTAAAGATGATGAAGACTTGCCCCTTTGTCTTCTTCTATCAACAATTCCCTTGAGCTTATCTGTAGCCATGATGTTTGATTCTACTTCCAAGGCTGCATCTTGCATATCAGCCAAGGTAGCACATTGCCTCTCCCTCAATAGTAGACCGAAGTCAAATCAAAACCACTGGCATAGGTGAGGTTAGTAGAGGTAGTGGTGGGTTTTACTTCAGCTGGTATATTGTTGTACATGTGGTTAAACCTCTTATTAAAATCAGAAAGCAACTTACCATTTTCCCTCTTTATGTTGCCAAACTCGGTGTGGTAGTAGAGTAGATCCTTCTTATACCCCCAATGATTTAGGAATGCATCATCTAAAGCCTCAATATCTTCTATAGATCTTGGGGTCAGTTCTTTGAACCATTTTCTAGCCTCTCCATCTAGGCTTTGGATAAAGACTCTCATCCACACATCATCTTCACTAATGTCCAAGTTATCAACATAGCTATAGAATGATTCAAGATGATTCTCATCTATAACAACTTAAGTCCCAGTGAACTTGGGCCTATACTTCTGCTATTTTGTAGTAGGCATGGAATTCAAAGGAGTGGGCACTACTAGAGTTCCATACCTAGCAGCTATGATTCTTTCCATTTTTGTAGGTTCTTGTGGTCCTGCCATAGCTGTGGTGGCTATAAGGGTACTGGCAGTCTGAATGATAGAGGGCTGAGGAGTGACTGATAAGACTAAGGGAGTATGATGGGTATAAGGTAGGGTTTCCTTTGGGCATACAACAAAAGGAGAACCTAAAGAATAAGGAGCTTTATGAATCTCTCATATTTTCTCTTCACTACTAGTATTAGATGCTATACTCTCAACATGTATTTGTTCTATTACAGTATTTTCTTGAAGAGATATAGAATATTGTTTAGATTTACTTGAACATGATGCTCCTTTCTGGAATACTTTTCTTTCTTTGATGATTTTCTTAGGATCAAATACTCGGTCAGTTTGTGGCTTCTGAGGATTTCTCCGAGTATGCCTCACAAACTGAGCCAAAACTATGAAGTGGAGTCACCAAGAGGTTTGTCCTCTAGTAGAGTTGCTAGATAGATGATTACAATCGAAAAAGTGCCCAGACTTTGTCTATCATCAAAACTGGATCTGTGTCATCTCCCAGGGAAGCTCAGCTTCAGTTTCCTCTCCCCAGCAATGATGCTAATTATGTTATCACTCCAAGAAACTCTCCTAGGTTGCAACTCAGAGATGCCTCGTAACATATAATCTTCAATATTGTTCTCGAAACTATTGGAATGGATGAAGGTCTGGATCAAGTTAGATAACCATTTTAGCTCTGTTTTTACTGAAGGCATGCATGAGCACGCTCAACTTTACAAGGCTTTAGACCACTAATGCTCAATAGTTTGTAGATTCAATGGATAGATGGGGAATACCGATTGTACCAATAGATGCACATATAAACACATACGAATGGCAAGCTACAAGAATTAAATGAAGCTTGCAAATCTAATTTATCAATGCAGAGATAAGATGACAGTTATTTGGCATTAGACACAGAAGAAACATGAAAAACCTATTCAAGTGCAAGTTTAGAACATAAGAGAAAATGGGAATTGAACATATAACAACAAAATAAGCTTATATTGCTAGAATAAAGATGAGAAGCTTGAGTAGCAAAGTATCCACAATCTCTAGAAGTTGAACCCTTGTTACTCTGAATTTTCACATATTTATAGGCCCTTTTACAATGTTCTCGAGCCTTCTGAGGCTCAATAAGTCTTAATATATTCCCTTTGTCTTTAATGACTTAATGCCCTAACTAGGTACGCATGGGCTTGGAGGTTTATTCTCTAACGAAAGAGTAACCTCATTATGGTACTTTGCTACGCTGGCAGGGAGCTCGTTCGTGCCAGAGATGCCCCCTGATCGCTTTTTTTGGTTTTGGTTGTGTTGCACTATTGATGCTCCATGATCGCTTATATTTCGGGCTGCATTGTGTTGTGGCCTTTTTTTCACTTTTCGGCCTCTGTCTCTCAGCAACCAATCCCCGGCCTCTGTTTTGTGATGGAATGGGTCTTCAGGCCTTTGTAATCCCTTTAAATACTAACAATGATTGTTTTCTAGTTTATACAGAAAACGTTGCAACACTATAGATTCCTGCCAAGCTCTGTTTATTTCGAACTTAAAAGTCCTTGAACTCTATCCATTCCTCTATTAGGTCCATACTTATCGCTATCACAAATTGCAAGTGGCTTGTTCCCTTTCTTCCCCTTTGTATTTTAGAAATACGTAAAATACTATGAAAATGCATTGAAAATGGGTTTTCTGCAGACCTCAAATATTACGAAATAATATTAGAATACCGTCAGGTCAGGTTCATCGGGTCGAACACATATATGTGTAAAGGCCCCACTCCATGGTGTTTCTCCGATGTCATATAGCAATGCGATCTAATCGTAATCGCATATCGCTGATGCCTCGAGCCATTGATAGCGCTCTTCACTAATCTCTGATAGTGATCCTGCGATGCAATGTGGGTCATCGATCTGCATGCTTGATCAACGGTCCACGTTGCATCACTGATCTTTGTCGCAAGTTCCATACAGTGCAAGTCGATATCCGCCGATTGTGACCCGCCGATCAGATCTAGACCGTTGATCAACCACATATGACGACTGTTGTGTGTATCAATGTTTATGCCTCTGATACTTGGTTTTTCATTGTTTTCTCTGGTTTTCTACCTCCCGATAGTGCTTTTCCGCCATTCTAAGGGCTCTTGGCATGTGATTGTTTTGATCTTTGAATTATCCTTAAACACATTTTGAAGACTTCGAGAGTGTTTTGGATCCATTTTTGGGCCATTTTCCAACAAGGCTAACAGTCCTCACAATGTTCTCGACAATGCCTCCTCACACTTGTATATATTCATTAACAAAAGAAACAAATACCAATTTGGCAAAATAAATTACATAACAAAAATAATTTCACACTTGTCTTCGTTACAAAAATTATTCTCAAAATGTCTTTGATACCAAGAAAGAAATCATAACTTCTCATACACACACACAATTTGTTTTTCTATTAGGTTTCACACTAGAATACATCACACTCATATAGTGCATATGAGATCCAATAGATTCTAAGCTAGGAGATTTTTTGTGGAGAAAATATCTGAACAACCTAATCGAATCAACATATCGAATCTTCTTGTATACTATTGTAACCATTAGTTTTAATTTCAATTCACAAAAGTGACATGACAAACGTTTATATATATATATATATATATATATATATATATATATATATATATATATATAATATATATATATATATAATATATATTCCTCATATGGAATATATAGAATTGTATATACTCATATAAATCCTTTTGCCTAAAATATTATAGTTCTTGCAATCTCTCTAATCAATCTAATCACTTAGCATCCTGAATCTAGTTTGTACTTCTCAATCTAGGATATAATAATATCACCCAAATTGAATATATATGAGTCTAAAATCACTTGTGAACCACAAGCGAACAAAACATTTTCCCTTTGCGCATACTCCATATTGAGCACTCTCGCAAATCTCCCCTTTCTATTTTGTGAGATAATAAAATTTTCACTTTTAATGGCCTCAAAATTTTCATCTTCAATCAATGAAGCTTGCAACTAGGATTTACACTTTGGACATGCAGTCTATAGAGAGACATATATAGGAATGTGTTTATGCTTTATGATCTTTGTAGTCAACCCTTTTGGACAAAAATGGAGGTAGAACCATCCCATCAATTTTTGTTAAAATAAAAATTGATAAAAAATTAATAAAATTATAAATTTAATTTATAAAGTTTGAGCATTAAAATAGAAATTGATAAAAAATTATTAGAATTATAAATTTAATTTATAAACTTTCAACCATTTAAATGTTTTTTAAACTATTTAAAACAACTTTTGTAAAAAAAAATTGTTTGGCAAACTGGGAAAATATCCAAAAGGTAAAATAAATAGTTAAACAAAGCCGTCAAATTAACGCCTTCAATTTCGAGGTAATACTGAAGAGAAATGTGATAATAGTGTTTTTTTTAAGGGTTTTATGGTCAATGATAGAGGATTGTCAAAGGCAGTGGTTAATGGCTGAAGATTTAGAAAATTTAGCCGGTAATGGATCAATCTGCTCTCAACTGGTAGAGTCTCTGCTGGCACGGTTGCCCCTGATTGTGTTTTTCGTTTTTGTAGCGTCTACAAGTGTTGGAAGGATGCTTTGTCATGCAAGCATATCGGTCGTCTTGTGGCCGAATCAGGCGGTGGGCAACCGTGCCTTATTTTGTGTATGCCCAACACTCTGATAATTGGATAACTATTTCTATTAGAGAATGAAGTAATTGGATAACTATTTCTATTAGAGAATGAATGCATAAGAAGGAAAAAAACTTGATGTATATATTAAATGAGGGATTCACCAATAATTTACAAGATTTTATAATTAACTCAATGATTCACTATTGTTTTAGAAGATTTTACAATTCATTGAAAGAACCACAAATATTTTACAACATTTTATATTTTAATAAAATATTCCCAAAAAATGATGTATACTAGACGATGACCTTTGGTTACTATTAGAAAGGAAAAGAAGAAATCACATGAAGATAAGGAAGATAGGAATAGAAGAGAAACAATTCCTATTGGCCATGGAGAAATTAGTCTTGGAAAACCTTTACAAACTCCCATGACAAGGGTTCATCACACCTCTTGCCTAATCTATGTATTCTCTTCTTCAAATAAAATGATAGTAATAGTAAATTATATACAATCATTATGCAGAAACAAAATATATAGAGTTGACACGAATATCTAATGTGTACTGCTAGAATATAAATAGACAAATATGATAGTATTGTAAACGATGGAATCACTTCATTACAGGTAGTAACAAATAAATAAATTGTATGAATTGTTCTTAGGAATAAAAAAAAAGATTTACATTGTATTATTTTCTCATAATTAAATATTGTCATTAATAAAGAGAGGGTAAATAAAAGCCCTAGTCTCCTTTCCATTTTCTAACTTTTCATACTAATAATGATTGTCATATCTAATAGATGAGGCTTCTGCATTTGCTTTACATCCCAATACCTCGAGCATGCTCTCCTTTCCCTCTTGATTTTTTTTCTTAATTTTTAACTGTAATAATTTTTTGTTTGGAAAATCTGCAAAATTTGGTGTTATGATTTAAAAATTACACTTCCGTTATTATAATTTTATATCTAATGGTTGAGGAAAAATAATCTTTAATTAAAAATAAAGTTTAATTTTTAATTTGTGGCAGCCATGTCTTCAAGTATAAATTTTACTACAAAATCTTTCAGTCGTAAATTACTCTTTGGAATTCATTTATAGTCTTCATTAATGCAGATAAAATTTTAGGGGAGTTTTTTTTTTAGAGTTGAAATTCGAGGGTCCAAAACTTTGGGGGTTGATTTTTTTATTGAAATAGTGATTAAGGATGATTATCCCCAATATTAAGTTAAAATGTTTATATTTTATACCATTATCTCCCCATAAAAGAAAAATAAAATTCATAGAAGCAAGAGTTCCCATCCCTATAGAATGACCAAACACTCAATTAACCTTTATGTTTACAATCCATAATTTTTGTAAGTGATTTTACTTAATTTCTCAAAAAAGGTTGTTATTTAAACTAATTTCCTTGGACATCATAAAAATGGGGTTTTATGGCAATGATTTCACACATGTGTTTTCATCATGGAACTATTTTTCAATCTCCCATAGAATTTCATTTTCTCCAATGTATTCCCTTCTAGTTTTGTAGAATACGAATAAACATTGAGTTGGGTGTGATTTTTCTCAACAACTTTTGATACAATTTATTTAAATTTTACATTTTTTTAAAATGAAATTGTTGTTCTCATAATTACTTATTTATATTGCAATTTTTCATATATATTATTTGTTATATTGTGATGTATATATTGACAGATGAGCTATTGCTACAAAGAATGAATAAATATGTATTATAAATAAAGAGAATGAAATGATATGCAATTTTGATCTTTTTTTAAGTTTTCTGAGGAGGCAAGGGAGGTGGAGGTGGAGGTGGTGGAGGAGGATGAGGAGGAGACGAAGGAGGTTAAGGAGGAGGAGGAGGTGGAGGGGGTGGAGGAGGAGGCAAAGGAGGTTGAGGAGGAGGTGGAGGAGGAGGAGGAGGAGGCTAAGGAGGTTGAGGAGGAGGTGGTGGAGGTGGAGGTGGAGGAGGAGGTGATGGTGTTGGTGGAGGAGGTGACAGAGGTTGACATGGTGGAGGAGATGGTGAAGGTGGTGGAGGAGGAGGAGTTGGAGTTCGAGGAGGAGGTAGCTGAGGTGGTGGAGGTAGAGGAGGAGGAGGAGGAGGAGGAGGCAGATGTCAAAGTATTGGAGGAGGCGGAGGAGGAGGCAGAGGTTGAAGTGACAGAGGAGGAGGAGGAGGAGGAGGCAGATGTCGAAGTGACATAGGAGGAGTAGGAGGAGGAGGCAGATGTTGAAGTGATGGAGGAGGAGGTGGGGAAGGCCAAGGTGGAAGTTGAGGAGGTTGTGGTGGAGCTAGTGGAGGAGCAAGTGGAGGTGGGTATGGTGGTGGAGGTGGAGGAGGAGGCGGAGGTGGAGGTGGAGGTGGGTGTGGGCATAGAGGTGGAGGCGGTGGAGGAGGTGGAGGTAGAGGTAGAGGTGGAGGAGGTAGAGGTGGAGTTGGAGGAAGAACAAGAGGATGTGGAGGAGGACGAGGTGGAGGTGGAGGAATAGGAGGAGGTGGTGATGGAGGAGGAGAGGTGGTGGAGATGGATATGGA